>JABUQX010083992.1:2500-30000 GCA_015478945.1 Trachelipus rathkii | reverse complement strand
TAAAAGTTACAATTTTACAAAGTTTTATTTCTTAGCCTCCTACCAGTTTTGGTAGGTCTTCTTTTCAAATTATCTATAATAACAAACAACGGAAAACTTAACTTGAGATAATGCGGGTTTGATATTATGGTTTGCATGGTACGGTAGATGGTCATTTATTTGATTTGGGGTTTGGATCAGGCCAAAAAGGGATCTATCAAGAGCAAGCAAGGGGACATAATCCATAAAATAAAAGAGAAGCCAAAGCAAAAAATGGGCCAGAAAAAAAAGCTAGCAGGAGACAAAATACATCCAAGGCAAAAACAAAAATTGAGCAGCTGAAGGCAAAAACCTGCCCAACATAAAATTCTTCAGGGCTTTGAGCCCCCAAAAAAAAAAACAAGCAATAAAATGATCCAAACAAGCACAAAGCAATAAAACCTGTAATGGAAAAGAAAAGCTGAATTAGAATGCATTACAGTGGGGTAAAAGTTAAGTTAAATTGAATATTTAAATAGTTAAGGGAATTTGCTTTAAGAGCTTATAGTTAGATGATGCATTTAAAGGGAAGAAGGGGATATAAATATATCATGCCATGCAACCATACATTAAAGTTAATGAAGCTTACCCCTATCTGATTAGGTAATCTGTATGAGGTTTTTGCTAGATCCGTGCAATGATGCAAGTTGAGACGTGCAGGTGAATGTCCCTTGACCTGCATAAACATTTAAATATGCTTTTATTCCTTTTTAATACATTTCACATTATTTAGCATAATTTTAACACAAAACATTAGTAGTAAATTGAGGTAATGAAATACAAAAATCACTAACCTGAACTAAAATCCAAAATGGCATAAATTAGTTAAGTTTCCAATATAAAATTACAAAGAGTGGGAAACTTATGGTTTTACTTGAAAACAAATGAAAATGAAAGTTTAAATAATTAAGAATACTATTCATTTAACTTTTCACTAGAAAAAAGACATATACATATTACATAATAGTTGTTTAGTAAATTGGAAAATAATAAAGTAAATAAAAACCAATAAATAGAGAAAATTCACAATGTACCTTTGTGAATAATTAACCGGGGGTATGAATGAATGTAATCCCCATTACATCCTTCCCCACTATACTTGGGCCCCACCTCATTTTAAGTTTTTCACTTTAAGAGTGAAAAATAAAAATTGAGGGTGGTTTGCAAGCTTGCAAGTTATATAAGAAAGCATAATAAATTAAATGAATTTCAAAAATATTTACATGATTCACCTGTAAAAGCAACTTTCTTTTACAAGGATTTCTTACAAATTTATATAGCCATGTAATATGCAATAGTTACCAAGAATAATTACACACTAAGACTAATTTTTCTTGGCAATTAACAATATAAGGTTGATTGTTTACCACACTCTAGAAATATAACAACAAAATATAATAAAAACAGCGCACAGAACACAAAAGCGTTAATAAAGCATTGAATACTATCACTTTAAAAATCACAGAAGTTCACAGAAGTACAGAAGCAATAAGCATCCCTTTATGGTGCGTGCGATCTATCTGTTCCATGATAGAAAGTAGTAGTCTATGTGGTTGCTGCTATGCTGGCGGAATATATTGAAAATGTTCTTTCTTCGGATTTTTAATATCCGTTTTTCCAAAAGTCCGCTTTTCACTGCGGAATAGTACCGACACTAAGTATAATAAGCAACCACTATAATTTTTTCATGCAAAAGCATTAACACTGCAATATCCTTTTATTGCTTCATGCAATAGCATGAACACTATAACAAGCTAATAAGCAATTTCTCACATGGTGTCGTGTGTAAAAAGGTGTGGGGAATAGAAGTGGTGCACCAAAAAAAATAAATATTATTAGTAAAAGAAATAACAAAATGAATCTCAATTACCTTAGAAGCTGAATAAAATCATTATACATTGCTATTATGCATCAGCACATTACGTCCTTACGTCAACCATCAGTGTGCATATAAAGATCAATATTTTTATTTAAAAAAAAAAATTAATTAAATTTATTTAGAATTCCCTATTCTAAGTTAACACACAAGCACACAATTTATCAAAAAAAAAAAAAAAAAAAATTTATCAAGGGAAACTTTTTCTTTAAGAGGAGTTTAAAGGGAAATTTTTCCTTCCTTTAAGAGGAATTTAAAGGGAAATTTATGGAATCACTTGAAGAATTCATTTTCATAGGTTGTCATTATTCATTGTCATTATTAAGCCCCACTGTAGTGCGTAGGAGATAATTGAAATGGATACCTCCAAGACAATGAATGTAACAAGGTTCATTGGTGAAGGAAGCACCATGAATAATTGGCTTGGGATTGTTGTAGTATACATGAACAGGTATTTTGTATACATCAGCAAAAGCTTCCAGGACTTCGGGGATAGGTAACTGACCCGGTAATTTTAACAGATGAAGCTTCTTCTGGATTTGTCTTCCTTGAAGTTTGTACTTTACGGAATGTTTTTGGAGAAACGAAACGACGACTTCTCTAACTTCTAAGTGTCTGTCCACCGTTCCATATTAGGCACATGGCGAAGCACTTGTATAAAGCGTCACCGCCCCCAGGTATTTCTAATTGAAAGAAACCATCCGGAATGTACTCGGTGTGTGGTACTGCTTCCACGTCTGGGTTCAGCTCATCAACTACAGGGGAACGGAACAGAGCATCGGCTACGACGTTAGTTGACCCCGACAGATGTCGTATCTCGAAGTCGAACTCATCCAACTCCTCCATCATGCGGGCTAGGCGTCAATCTACGAGACTCATATTTTGGAGGTATATTAGGGGCATATGGTCTGTGAAGATTATGAATCTAGTTCCCCGGAGAAAGGGTCTAAGTGATCGTACGGCCCAACGCAAAGCAGTGAGCTCTTTGTCAATGACGCCGTAGTTACGTTGGGCACCACTAAACGTCATTGAGATGAAAGCTATAGGCTTTCTTTCATCGTTTTGGAGGAGTTGGGAAAGACACACTCCGGCCCCAATTTCGGAAGCGTCTACATGAAGTTCTAAGGGAGAAGCTTCAGGGCTATAGTCGGGAAATCCCAAAGTTTCTGGGTTTACTAAAGCCGCTTTTAGCTCCTCAAAGGCCGTTTGACATGCTGGAGTCCAGTTTATAACTCTTCCACCGGTTTGACAGGACAAGGGCTTGCTTATCTTGGAACAGTTCGGGATGTGACGCCTATAAAAGTTCACCATTCCCAGAAACTGTCCCAGATGTTTGACGGTGGAAGGTGTGGGAAACTCCAAGGCACCTTTTACGTTTTTCTCAAGAGGGAGAATGCCCTGCTTGGAAATACGGTGGCCCAAAAATTCCACTTCGGTGCGGCAGAGGCGGGTTTTTGAAGGCTTGAGTTTGTAACCGTTTGTTTCCAAAGCAGTTAGAACTTGTTTCAAAGTTGAAAGGTGGTCTTAAACGGTTTCACTCATAATGATGATGTCGTCCAGGTACACCATCACCTTGGACCATGGTATCTCTGACAATGCCAACATCATACCGCGTTGGAAGGTCGCTGGGCCGTTCTTGACACCGAAGGGCATTTTTAGGTACTCATATTGGGAGAACGGCGTTGAAAAGGCTGTTTTTTCAACGCTGTCGGGCTCCATGGCTACCTGATAATAGCCGCGAACTAAATCAATAGTGGAGAAGTAGGTATTTCCGAACATGTTATATACCATATCGATTAAGTTGGGCAACGGGAACGAGTCCGTTTTGGTGATCTTGTTAAGTTTCCGGTAATCGATACAAAGGTGAAGTTTACCGTCCGGCTTCCTGACCGAAACTACAGGAGCCGAATAGGGAGACTTACTGGGACGGATGATGTTTTGGTCCAGCAACTCTCAGCATTGCTTTTCGATTTCTTGGGCCAACGGCCCTTGAAATCTACGAACGGGGATTCGGACAGGACGTGAGTTCTCAAGCTCGATGGTGTGCGTTATATTGGTTGCTACGCCCACATCGTGATCACCAAAACTAAGAGAGGACTGATGCTCTAAGAGGACATCCATAAGACTTTGCTTTTGTTCTTCACTTATGGGGAGCTCAGAAAAACAAAATTCCCTCTTTATTCTGTCCGGAGTCCAAACTTCCTTACATTGAACAAAATCATCCAAAGA
This sequence comes from Trachelipus rathkii, assembly GCA_015478945.1. Lineage (NCBI taxonomy): Eukaryota > Metazoa > Arthropoda > Malacostraca > Isopoda > Trachelipodidae > Trachelipus > Trachelipus rathkii. Next base: position 25,877 of record JABUQX010083992.1, on the reverse strand, counting down.
GTTGTTCACGGTGTTAATCCGTATTGGGGAAACATCCTCTTCCTTGAGAGACATAACATGGCCCATTACGGTATTTCTCCGTATATATTGTTTTTTTTTTCAGAAGGGTTGAATACAGCTATGTGGCTGGGGATGCCAAGTTCAAAATTCCTGAAATAGGTAAGACAGTCCTTTCTGCGACTCCTTGGAACCCAACCAAGGACAAAGGTGTATTTTGTGGCCCTTTTACTTCCACCATTCTACATGAGTGAGGGGGAATATTAATGGAGCAGACGTTTACACATTAATAGAAAGGAATGTTGGAAATTTCGTCTTTGGCTATAGCCTGTATGACCGTACCTTCCCTGCGTAACAACTGCCTGGTAGAAAGATCAGGAAGGAGTTCGTTCTCTTTTAAGGCTACGGCTCCTAAAACAACCGGAGCAGGCATTAGTTCCGTGGGAATTATCAAAAATGTGATAGGTTTAGAAACCCAGGTATGGCCGTAAAAATATAAAGGTGTCTCTATGTACTTAGTGACAGGAGCCGTGTGGTCACGAGCCAGACCACGAATGGCATTGATTCCAATCTCAGCAGAAGGTCGGATGATAAGATGTTTCAGGTATCTATCAACCAAGTCCGAGCCAATAAGACTTACAGATGCTCCGCTATCGATCATACAGCCAAAATAACTTGAATCGTGCAGGCGGAAAGCTACGGAAATGATCAGGGGATCAATGGAACTTGGTTTACAATCCACCTAGACTGTCCGCAGTTTACAATTCAGTAACGGGGAAGTTTCCGAAGGTTTAGAATCTTTACAAAAGGCATTTTTTGTACCGTCAGCGGAGGTGATTGAGTCAACCACGGGAACGTTCTCCACCAGGGGACTCACTTCTGGGGAGACCAGTGGTTTAAAAGAGCTGAGTAAGCTTCATCCGGTCCTTGACAATGGCCCTCCAAGTGGGACTTTGAAAAAGCATCACAAGGATCCAGGAAACGCCTCGGAGTCCTTTGTGGCTTTTCCTTCATTGTGGACCGCGACTGTTCTCTTCTTGAGGTGGACTTCCCATAGTAAACCTTATGAACTGGAACGGTTCTACGTGCATCATCTACTGGGGAAGCAGACTTATTTCGACCTTGCTTAGGAGGTGTCCTATGAGTGCACCTCATACCAGAGTGCGGACCACCACAGAATGGGCAGGTGAATGCTCTGGGAAGTGGGGGCGATGACTGTGGAGAACGGCGGGACCTACATTCATCTCGAACGTGCCCTTTCTTCTTACAGTAGCTACAAATTCCCAAGAATTTGTAGCAATCCCGAATACTGTGTCCTTTCTTCTCTCAGAATTCACAAACGATGACTTTCTTGTCATCTCTGGTGTTATAACGAGAAGAGGGTTTATCGTTACGATCACGTCGAGAATCACGGCGATCATCACGGGGACGAGTACCACCGGATGGTTTCATTTGGGAACCGCGATTTGGACGACGTGGTGACGAACGAGATGATGAACGACGGGTCGGTTTTGGAGGCGGCGATAGACTTTTCCTATCCTGAACTGTTTCTATCCAGTTAGGATACAGAGTGTTAATTTGTATCACCGACTCGGTTGATTCGTTCAGCTCATCTCTGTGGTGTTTGCTATAGTCAGATTTCTTTGAGTGTCTCTTTTCATCTGAATGGTTCGATGAATTATGAGAGATGGAATTGGGATAGTGATCGTTGTCACTTTCTAAAGAGTCTGCAAAGCTCACAATCTTTTCCCATGAGACTCGGGTGTTAACCTCATTTTCTATTATCTTAATATATTCGCGGACGCTCCGTTCGATATCCGGCGGAAGACTACATAAAAATGCAGTCCTAAGGGACTCGTGTTTCCGCATATCGATTCCGTTATATGCGCGTCGCGCTAAGCGTTCCAAACGAAGAGCGTACATTCGGATGGGTTCCTTATGGTCTCGATGAGCCGAGTGATAAGCGTGTAAACGGTACTCGTTTCGCCGTTTCTCTTCATTATAGAACCATGCTATTAGAGTGTCACGGACGAAAAAATAGTCACGATCATCTTTGGAGATTAGCTTATACAGCTGGCGGAAACGACCTTCCAGCTGCCTGCCAAGCAATCTGAGCCATTGATGAAGTGCATTGGGGTAGTGAAGCTGACAATACGCCTCGAAATCTTCCAAATAGACAAGAAGATGTTTTTCAGCTTCGTAATTATATCGACCGGGATCGACAACCTTCACTTTTTGTGAATTTTTTAGTAGTTGGACTAGGAGTGAAATGGCATCTTCCAACAAATCTATGCGTTTCTTAATTTGTGGACCTGAGTACATTTCAGGTTCGGGAGACTCAGGTCTTCTTACTAAACGTTGGGATCTACCTCGAGGCTTTGATGTATATTGAGGGTCATACGATCCATAACTATTCGGGTCGACATGGTCAAAGGGGGGAATAAGAGTAAGATTGGTGTTGTTCCCTTAGGGATGGCTCTGTTCTACTCACGGGGTTATACTCCCGTTGATCCCTATCTAACCCTAACAAGTCAGTAGTGTGAGATGTGTAATGGGATCTAGAAGGTTGAGTATATCTAATATTGGAGTCATCATGACTGTGGGAACTTTGAGGTCTTTGAACTAATTTACTTCCCCTTCTTGGGGACGAGTTTCTAGGGATTTCATTCTTAACACTGAATCTTACATTATGATCACCCAGATTATGATGAGATCGAGGGGCATACTGGGAAGCATCCTTCTCATAGAGGGACAAATTTATTTTATTAAGGACAGAATCGCGAAGGTCAGAAGTTTTCTTTGGCGCTGTCAATGAGGATTATTCACAAGGAGAAGATGATTCAATAATTTTTTTAATGAGGCTATAGCTTCAGACTTTTCTTTTTGCAAAGCCCAAGATTTAATGTAAGCTTTTTCCAGATATGGAATACGGCAATAAGCATCATCGATGTTTAGAGGTTATTTCGAAGTCAGACCTGGCTGATATTCAATCCCTGTATTACCGCATTGAGAAATATGCCTATGGTGAGTGTGGTTGAACATTTTGCTTTTTTTTCAATTTTGGGGGTTTCAATACCAACCGCAAAAGGTTTTCACAACAACAGGGGGTTTTCTCAGATTGTATGAGGTCGGACGCCCCACTGTGGTGTGGTTTTTCTACCTCATCCTATTGGGTGGAAAATATTGCTTCCATTTAGGATTTAGGGGACTTGCCCAAACCTATAGTGGATCCTTCAGGGGTAATGTTGGGATTTTCAATCTTGTGAGTTTGATCGCCCTACTGATGAGGACTTACAAATTAATGTGTAAATGTTTTCTTGCTTTAATGCATCCACCTCCCTGTTATTAGAAGTTTTCCCATTTTTCATGATTTTTAATTTTTATTACGAAACACCACCCACACCGCATCCCACCTGGAATGCCCGCCAATACCCTGACTAGCAAGTGAATGCTTAGTATTGGAACATTGTAGTAGGGCGTGCGATCTAAGTGTATGTGTATTAGAGAGGAGTTACGACACCTCTTGAGGCCAATTCCTAAAAAGAATGTGAATATGGTTTGAGAAAACCAGAATTAAAGTTCAGACGATGATGATCGTTAAGAATGGGAATGCGCACGCTTCGCGAACGAGAGACAACAGTGTCCCTGTTCGGGCGCCAAATCAATTTGGGCTATAAAGTAACGGAGACCAGGATAATGGCTGTCCAAGGTAAGAATGAAGACTAAAATTGTGAGGACACGATGAGTTGCAGCACTTAGTTATTCTGATCTCCAGACATATAACATCATAGAATTGATTAATTTGCCACACAGTCTCATTGTAACTTAAAAGAATAAAGAAAAGGGAAAATGGTGAGGGAACTAATCAAACTCAACAATCAAACCAGTCTGGAATTTTAGCCCACATTTTACACTGTCAAAAGAACCTCCAATTTTTTCTTGGCTCTTACTTGAATTGAGATATAGGACTAATAAATAGAAAACATAACTACCCTTTATACGTAGAAATACTTGGAAATAAAAACAAAAGAAATATATTTGGCAGTAGTTCAACTAAGATAAAGATACAAAACTAAGATAAAGATACAAAATAAAGATACTAAGATAAAGATACAAAATCAGAGTGCCAGGGACATAATAATTTATCATCAAAGAAAATAACCAAGGGATAGCAAAAGAGAGTAAAAATCTATATTTATTAAGGAGAATAACTCATTATAGAATAACTTAAGTAAAAAATAATGAAATAATGAAATTAGAAACACTTCCAGTCCTATTTCAGGTCTTGGAGTACGTTCTCCACAGAACCGGAAATCGTAATGTAAATTAAATATGATACACAGAATTATGGACACAGAAGTCCTTTGAATTGAGTGGAAGAATCTCCTCGCGATATAAACAGCTGGGTAATTACGAGATGTCGGAATTGCGACGTTTACGAATGGTGGAATTGACTCAGGTGTGCTTATATAAATATATGGGGGCAATTATACATGGGACGGTATTCGTCTTGGTTTGGTATTTTAAAAGTTACAATTTTACAAAGTTTTATTTCTTAGCCTCCTACCAGTTTTGGTAGGTCTTCTTTTCAAATTATCTATAATAACAAACAACGGAAAACTTAACTTGAGTTGTTGTTATTGTTGAGAGCTATGGTTTGCATGGTACGGTGGATGGTCTATGTTTGTATCAGGTCAGAAGGGATCTATTTGACTTCTAAGTAAGAGATTATCCAAGAGCAAGCAAGGGGACATAATCCATAAAATAAAAGAGAAGCCAAAGCAAAAAATGGGCCAGAAACAAAAAGCTAGCAGGAGACAAAATACATCCAAGGCAAAAACAAAAATTGAGCAGCTGAAGGCAAAAACCTGCCCAACATAAAATTCTTCAGGGCTTTGAGCCCAAAACAAAAAAAAAACAAGCAATAAAATGATCCAAACAAGCACAAAGCAATAAAACCTGTAATGGAAAAGAAAAGCTGAATTAGATTCCATTACAGTGGGGTAAAAGTTAAGTTAAATTGAATATTTAAATAGTTAAGGGAATTTGCTTTAAGAGCTTATAGTTAGATGATGCATTTAAAGGGAAGAAGGGGATATAAATATATCATGCCATGCAACCATACATTAAAGTTAATGAAGCTTACCCCTATCTGATTAGGTAATCTGTATGGGTTTTTTGCTAGATCCGTGCAATGATGCAAGTTGAGACTTGCAGGTGAATGTCCCATGACCTGCATAAACATTTAAATATGCTTTTATCTCTTTTTAATACATTTTACATTATTTAGCATAATTTTAACACAAAACATTAGTAGTAAATTGAGGTAATGAAATACAAAAATCACTAACCTGAACTAAAATCCAAAATGGCATAAATTAGTTAAGTTTCCAATATAAAATTACAAAGAGTGGGAAACTTATGGTTTACTTGAAAACAAATGAAAATGAAAGTTTAAATAATTAAGAATACTATTCATTTAACTTTTCACTAGAAAAAAGACATATACATATTACATAATAATTGTTTAGTAAATTGGAAAATAATAAAGTAAATAAAAACCAATAAATAGAGAATATTCACAATGTACCTTTGTGAATAATTAACCGTGGGTATGAATGAATCCCCATTACATATATATATATATATATATATATATATATATATATATAGTATATAGGTATACACTATGTATAAAATAACAATGTACATATATATATATATATATATATATATATATATATATATATATATATATATATATATATATATAATATAATATTATATATATATATATATTGTTATATATATATATATATATATATTATATATATATATATTATATATATATATATTATATATATATATTATATATATATATATATAATATATATATATATATATATATTATATATATATATATATATATATATATATATATATATTATATATATTATTATATATAATTATATATAATGCAAATGTCCTTTTTTCATTAGGGATGTGTTGATGATGCATCAGTACCCGTACATACCACTTTCGACATCAATGAACGGTCTGGCATCGTCGTCTCATGCGCTGGATATGAGGTTCCGGATGCCATCGTAAAAGATCGCGTACCACAGGTTGACCAGGGTCATCCAAAGGTTATTCAGGATCATTGGGGATGGTTTGATCTGTCGAAGTCCTCGTTTAACATGTCCAACACATGCTCGATAGGCTTGAGGTCCGGACTGGACGAAGAACTAAATAAAGCTCAACAACCGCCCAAGTATGAATCAAAGGCCGATGATGAAGGTGGAAGTTCATCTGAAATATCTTATACCAGCAAGGACACAGATATAGAAGGAAATTTTTTTTTGACTTATGTAAGTTACGATTTAAATACCAGTGCTACTTTTCTTTAACAGTTGGTCTTGCGTTTCATCTGTAACTCAAGAATGGCTTTCCTCCGTGGCCCCAGTCCCATGGATAATGTTAATTATCGTTGGTATGTTATGATATGGATAGAAAAGTAGGGAATAGGTTACATTTTGTGATGCAATTTTAGTTACTTTACCGATTTAAGCAGTGTACTTTGGTTTAATTGTTGGCAGTTTGATTCCCTACTGTAAAGGTTGTCAGATATGGTTATCTGGATAGGATGCCTTTGTTTTTTAGTAGAGATTGAGTTTTGCAATGTTAACAAGGTATCTGATGGTAAGTTACTTTGTTAATGAAAGGCAGTTCATTCATAACGTAAGTATGTTAGCTATGTTATCGACACGGTTTGTTTTAGTTCAGGTAATGCTATATTAGCTTTAATGATGTGAAACGTTGTTATATTTGCAATATATATCGCTGGTTAGTATGATAGTTAAGTTAGATAATGTTAAAATTTTTTGTTAGGTTTTTCTTAAATATTACAATATTAATTTAAAATTAACATTGATATGGTTTAGAGATATGTTTTGAAAAAAGGTGGGAATAGGTTTAGTTTTTTGTAAGGTAATGTTAGCTACTTAATTTGTTGTTAAGTTAGAGACTTTGTTATGTTGAACAGATTTATTCGTGCGTAAGTCATGTTAGGTTTGTTGTTTGTACATTATAATTCTTAGTTCAGGTTATGATAATGTTATGTTAATTCGGTTAGATTGACTTGCAATGTTACAATTATTTCGCTGGTTAGCTAATAGTTAGGTCAGGTTATGTTAAAGTTTTTGTTTGTTTCTTAAATATTTCAATATCAGATATGTAAAATTAACATTAATATGTTAGAGCTATGTTTGAAAAAGTGGAATCAGATTAGGTTTACGGTAGTGCTAGTATGCCACTTTACTGTTGTTTCAGTAGGGATGCTTTGTTAAGTGTTAGGCGTTTTATTGTAATGTTTTAATGTATTAAATTAAACACTGATATGTATAGAATGTAGTAGAAAAGAGAATATGCTAACGTTTTTATGGTCAATGTAGGTTATTTACCGTTGATAAGACAATGGAACTTTGTTAATTAAAGCGGTTAATTTCGTAAGTTAGAGTATGTCATGGTTTTGTTCATGTTGTATTAGGTAAGTAATTTGTAGATGCTAGCATTATAAAAGTGGAAGCAGCTTTGTTATGTTTTGCAATATTCGTTGGTTCTATGATGTGATGGTTAGGTTTTAGGTTTGCAATAAATTATTTGTTAAGTTTTTGTTAAATATAACTATGTCATAAGTAAAAATTTAGCCATTTATATGTTGGAAAAGTGGGTTTAGGTCTAGTTTTTGTTGCAATGTAAGTTACTTTATCTTTGATAAGTAAGGGAACTTATGTGCTTAATTGTTAGCAGTTTTTTAATTCATACGTGTAGGGTTTGGTAGGTTTGTTTTGTTTTTACATTACGTTCTTACGATTCATGTTATGCATGTTAGTCTTCAATAATGTGAAAACTTTGTTATGTTTATACAAAATGATACACTAAATATGACTTGATAGAATAGATCAATAGATCAATAGATCAATAAACCAATCAATAGTTCAAATAGTTACGTTAGGTTTATTGGGTAAATAATATTACTATGAACAATGATTAATAATTTATGTTATGAGTATAGAAATGATGGAAAAATAGAGGTATACTAAGTTTTGCTATGTAATTTTAGATACTTTATCGATATTACGCCCTGAACTTTGGCATTGCTGTGTAGAAAAACTGTCTTTGCTTGAAGCGTTGATGCTAAACTTGCCAGTTTGTCTAAATCTTCCATCAGTATGATGCGTCATTCCTTGGCTATTGGTTGTCAGTAACGTCATAGCAGATACAGTTCTCTGACTGGTCATGCTTGAGCTTACTAAGATTGCCTAATGTTTAGGTGTGATGTAGAAAGCATATTTACCGATCAATATTTCTAGTTATGGCCTGACAGTCAAAGTGTCCGTGCGGATTTATTGGTGTTTAGAGACCTATGTGGAATAATAATAATAATAATAATAATAATAAATAATAATAATAAATAATAATAATATAATAAGTAATAATTATAAATAATATAATATATAATAATCATATAATAATAATAATAAAAAAAATATTAATAATAATAATAATAATAATAATAATAATAATAATAATAATAATAATAATAATAATAATAATAATAATAATAATAATAATAATAATAATAATGTTTGGGAATGAATATTAAGAATAACATTATTAATGATACTTAATAATAATAATAATAATAATAAATACAAACGATAATAATAATAATATAAAATAATAATAATAATAATAATAATAATAATAATTATAATAATAATAATAATATAATAATAATAATAATAATAATAATAATAATAATAATAATAATAATAATTAATAATAATAATAATTATAATAATTAATCAATAATAAAATATAATTATAGGATAAAATAATAATAATAATAATAATAGATAAATAATGGATTATGAATAATAATAATGAGAGTAGAAATGTTATAATAATAATAATCAGGTAATAATATAATAGGTAATAATATAATATATAATGTTTTGGGAATAGGTGATCATTAATATAAATACTGTTGTTGTTCGGTTATGTATAAAAGATATGTTTCTATGTTATTCTGTCCGTAAAGATTGAGATTGTTACGTTTAACATCTGATGGTAAGTTGAAATCGAATGTTAGTTACTTTTTTAATGAAAGCAGTTCATTCGTACAATAAGGTATGTTAGGTATGTTATGTTCTAGTTTCAAGGTGAAATTATGGATCTCAGCTTTTACTGATGGTTAAAAACTCTCTATGTTAATGTTAGTAATTATTGTACCTATCCAGTTTCGATATATAATTTAATAAGTGTTTTTCTTTTATAGATCATGATCAAATTGTCGTGTTTCATAAAAGTAATGTTTAATATTATATAATTTAAACATATGAAAACATGAAATAGATGACTAGAAATGGAAGAAGATTATTTATTAATGGGCTCTAGTTTTAATTATCGATTGTCCATTGTTTGTTTACTGGGTTTAAATCCGTTGAATATAAACAAACGAAACTTTTGGTGTGGTTAATAAGTATAGAACAATAACACTCATTTATTGTATGCACACGAGAAAAAATTGTTTAGGGCATATCAAGTTCTATGTATTTTTTTTCCCTCTTTCAGAATCATTTAGGTAATGATAGGAAATTTGGATCATATGGTCATCTATATATACTTTGTAACTATTAACATGTTTAAAGTAATTTTATCAAATTTATTCATTAGACCTCGTTATGTAGCACTTTATTATTCAAAAGTTTATTCCAAAATGTTAAGTATTAGGTTAGGATCTGAACTATGTTAATAGAACCAGTACTTAAATTATTAATTTGTTAAATTTTTGTTAATTATGATTATTTCACATAATACTAGAAGTATAAAATATGATTGGATTAGATATGTTAGAGATATGTTGAAAAAGTGTGAATATGAAGAATTTTGTAAGATACTTTAAATGTTAATATATTTTTCTAGTATTTTATATTTCACTACAGATGCTGAATAAGTGTAGTAGTTAGAAGTCTGTTTGTTGTACATTTATAATTCTTTGCTCAGGATATGTATGTTTAGCTTATTGAATTATTTATATATATATGTCCACTAACTATATTGACACGTTACGCCCTTATGAATTTAATTCGTTTGTTCAGTCGAATTTGAAAAGGATCTAGGTCTTATTCGTTTAAAACATAATATAAAACTTAATTGTAGATTCTTTATACTTATCTAAAGTAGAATTCAGACAGTACAAGAAACTTTCTTTTAGAAATCAGAAAGTTCACAACTAGATCTACATAATATCATCAACAAGATTCATTATTAGAATTCAATAGATCAAATAGAATCAAATAGATCAATAGATCATATGATTGGTAGTGGGATGGTACAAGTTTGAGTTTTGTATTTTTTGATTTATCTTAGCTTTTCATCGTTTACAGTCTGTATTAACTATTACACTCTACTTATTGAATATAAATGATCACAAGATTTTATTTTATGATATGTTTTTAATATACGGTGTATTATAACAAATATGTATTAAAATTCGAAATTAGATAATTGTTTTATTGGTATACAAATTTATGTCTTTACTATAGATGTGGCGGATGGTAATTTTTGACTTTATTACTACATGATTTTAATACTAGATTTATTATTAGTGTCTAGGATTAAATACGCACTTAATTTTTTAATATCGATTTTATATTATTAATTAATATATCATGTAATAAAAATTTTTAAGTTATTTATAATTGTTAATTGTTTCAAAATTTTATTTTATTATAATATATAAATTATATATATATATGAATATTATTTATAAAAATCATAAAAATGTTTTTTATATATAAAAAGAATTTTAATATTATGTATTAATTATAATGTAAATTTAGTTTTATAATAAATTAAACTTATAATAAAATAAATAAATCTTAAGACAAGAATTATTAACAAAATTCATTCTAAATATTACGGTGTATGTTTGATTTATTTAAATTTACAAACTAAAATAGGACGAAACTTACCAAATAAATAAATCAGATAAATGATAGTAATTGTATTGAGGAATTTGACTTAAGATTTTTTGTCTATGTAATACATTGACTTATGGATTACTTTATCTGATTTATTTACACTACTTTAACTATCTTCATTGTTTATGTATTAGATTTATTTTAATTTTCACAATACGATATTAGAACTCTTAAAATTTTGATACATTATGATTTCTCTTATTATTTTATTTAATTAATTTAACTATTATTTATTCAATGGTATTAAAATTTAGTTTATTTATGTTGTAGTTTAAATTATTTTGATTTTGAAATAATGTTTTAAAAACTTTATTTTGATTAAATCTTTTGGCTTCGTTAAACTATTATTTAATATTATTATTAATTGCTGTAATAGATTTAAGTATTTGTTTTTTTATTTTTCAATTATCATTTAATAAATTTTATTGATATTTCATTAGATTTATATCCGGTATTTATTAAGTTAATTATGTTTAGCAATCTCATTTTGGCTTTCTACAGATTTGATTGGAGGTAGATTAACTATATTTTTCGTTGGATCAATAATCTTACGAAAAATAAGTGATAATTAATGGATTTTTTATAGATTAAATTGATTTATTATTTTGCCTCTAAATATTACAATGTTAAATTAACGTCAATGATATGATATACGAGATTGATAGAAAAACGCAGTTGGTAAGGGGGCTTCGAGTATATAAGCCAATGGCAATGTTTAAGCTCATTCTACTGTTTGCAAAGGTGATTACCTTTGTTAAAATGATTAGTTTATTCGTCCGCAGGATAAATTATAGATTAGCCGCCACGTGGTGTAGACCATTTTGATATACGCTATTTTGGGATACTTGGAATGCAGGTTTGATATGTTTAACCCACAACTGAATGGTAAGTTTATAAAAAAACTCTATTTGGAATCGGATGTTAGGTTTAAAATCTATTATCCTGACTTCTAAGTGCATCATCACATGAACTGATTACACAACACACTTATAATGATGATTATAACTATATCGAGTAAAGATGAATCCAATCAGATAAATATACTAAGTAGATCATAAAATTCATGGAAGGGAGGAGGCGATGCGAGGTGGGCTAGGTAGATAAGAGATTCAGTGGCACTCGGTTGCTATGACGGTTATCTGGTTATCAGGCTTCTTAGCTGGGCTTATGCATGCGTGTACTGCTCAGAAGGTGAGGCAAACTATTACACTTTAAGCGTTGATATTTATTCAAAGAACTTATATTTTATGTTATGTTGTTAAACAAGATTAATCCCTAATATGACAATCACAAGGATCAATCGATCAAGATCAATGGCTATGGTGGAAGATTTTGGGGTGATGTGCATATATGATTAGCAAAATTCTATTGAGTGATTATACGTACGAGCCTGTATTTTCAGGTGCCATGGTAAAAGTATAGTTAAACACATTACTAGAGTGATAGATTGTTATATCAAAGAGCTATATTTAACGTATTATGGTATTAAGTAACAAATGATACGCTAATATAGACTTGATTCATAAGATCCAACTAGATATAGTAGGGATAAATAAAGATCAAAGTCAATAGACATTAAATACGATCACAAGAGCACTCGGTTTATGTGGAACAAGGTTTGGTGTGTGTGGATCTATACTTAGCTAGAAGTTTACTGCTTTCGTGCAAGTAAACTATTCACTTTACCAATGCAGAAATTTTATTACATAAGAACTTATTTTTTGTTATGATTATGTATCAAAATGATAGCCTGAAAATTTTATATTCATATGATAAATAGACAAACAGAGTCAATAGACGAGATAGTCATCGAGATGAGGTGGAGAAGCGGTAGGGGCTGGGTGTTAGATTTACTGATTAGGCTCTGTATTTATGTGCTTTAGAGGCCAGTAAACTTTTACACTTTACTATGATATTTTATTATAACTTATTATTATTTGTTTATACAAAATAACTAACGTATGCTTATTCAATAGATCATAATCAAGATGGATGGGTGGAGTAGGGGATTGGGGTGGAATAGTTATGATTATACCTGATTGTGAATAAATGATTTAAAACTGACTAATATACCCCAGCGCTATCAAATATAGTACGCTAATTTATAATTTACGTTTAATAACATATATATTAATAAATCCTTTTAACTGGATGTGTAAACATAATAAGTTTTAAGCAAATAAAATTCAAAACATAAAATACAAAGTAAAAATATTTATAATTTTTTAATAAAAATTGATAATAAATACATAATAGAAAAGTTGTATAAAAAATTAACTTTTTAAATAAAAAAAAGTTTTAAAACAATATATTTTTAAAACACTAAAACTAAAAAATAAATAAAAATTAAAAAATAAATACTTTATATTTAAATACTTATATTGTATACTGATATAAGTATATTTAAGTTAAAATACATACTTATAAAATAAAAATGAAAATATCAAAGATCTAATATATCATGTTTCAAATTAAGCAAAAATTTTATGTGAGTTCACCATTTATAAAAAGATAAATGGAGATTGTGCATAGTATAAATGTCAGCCTCCCTTATACCAATGTAATACACTCGGTGATGCCTGTTAGATCGTTACAAGTACGAAATAGACGACCTATAGAATCTAATGATATGATGCATGTAATACATGATGAACAGTACATGTAACGATCGATAAAGTCTGTATTACGTAAGATAGACCGAATGCAATAGCAAAGAGATGATAAGAGAGGTTCTTCATAATTAATCACACTCATTTTGAGCTCTAAGATAAGTACATATTATACACATGATGAGCTACATATGTAATAATCTAATTATTTAGTTAATAGCTGATATAGAGCAGTTCCCATTTTAAGGGTATAATGATCATTATACTATGGATCTCTCAAACCCGTTTTGGGTTCGAGATCACAACTTCCTTACCATTCTGATTCTCCTCTGGAATCAACTCTATTGCCTTCGTCTACTCCATCTTTATTCTTCTATTGTATATGCACCTCCATTCATTCTTCTTCTTTATAATTTAGATTAAGGCTAGCATCACCGTTGTTAATGCCTATTCGTAGAATGAACTTGAAACCTATCATATTTTGATTAAAATTTTCTATGACATGAAACATTTCTCGACGAAATCAACAAGATGTCTTAGAAATAATATGTGTAATAACTAGGAACCTGCACCGGCTCTATGCGACCGGTCGAAGGGGCAAATGACTCATTATGCTCGCGACTTCCTCTCCGCATCCTCTTCCTCATGCCTCTTTTTCAACTTCCTCTGGTTTAACAGGTAAACAAATTCGCTATTGCATGCTTTCTGTCATTATCGTTGAAGGACCTTCCTACGCGAGAGGGTCCCTGAGACACAATCTGAGGGTTATGCAACAATCCTATAAAGTGATACGCCACCGTTATAGATAAATATAACAGCACACTGCAATAATTGTATTATTAAAATGAATGTATTTAACCTAACTCGGCCCACCTGCACCGTCACCTGTACCGAGAGACCGGCATTTATAATTGATATCCGGTACTTAAACATCAGTGAACGTAACATTAATTCCACTTCACTCCTCTTCTACTATTCGACCAATAGATTCATATATCTACGAAGCTATTTATTTATTTGCGAGGAGGCGCAACTAGCTAGACCCAACCATATCTGAGATTCATGGATGTACGTAACTATTACATCTATAACCCGTCGCAGAGCTCTACGTCATCACATCAAGCTGGGTTAGCAAATCTTGAGGGAGGTTACGTCACTAGACTCAACCTAAGAATTAGGTATGGAGATAGAAATGAGTTGGGTTATAAGCACATATGTTCATTAAGCACTTTCTAAGGCTCAAAGTATAGGGCTCAATCACTGACCTCAATATGTATGTCTTCTGATCCTAGAAACCCCTAAAGTCTGAGCGCAATATCATAGGTAAGCATATACGTACATCGATTTCGGATGAGAATACAACAGTCATTGATCGAAGCACTCGCTTTGACTATAGTTGCCTCTGTATCCAAAAGCTCCTCATCGATCACCGTAAAACATGATTCCCCGACCTCAGGAGCCCCTAATTGAACTCTCAAGGTCACAAATCTATCGATTTTTTAGAGTCACCACGCTAGCTGGTAACCCTAATATACGCACTAATACGCGCATGAGAGAGGCCGAGCGTGGTAACCACTGAGGGTGGATTTCCTTAGAGTTTTCCCCGCCTCCCATCCACCTAATATGCGTTAGCACCTAAATGTGCGGAGTAACCTGACTCCACTGCATTTAATGATCTCTCATCCCCCCCTCATATTTAGCACTAAAATGGTGTGTATCTACAGGGGGGAACTGATCAGATCCTATAAAGAGGTCTAATCAGAACGAGGTTCAGAACGTTTTAGAAGCAAAGTAACTCTCATTAAGTAAAAGCACAGCAGCTCAACAAAGACTATGCAGCAGAGTTAGATCAGCCCCACATTTTTCCACTACTAACATTATAAGCCATATGCAGTGATGTAGCAGCGGGTGCTGTGAGAGCGGCCAGATCGCCGTCCTGCCTTTCCATTAAATGAGTTACTTCTAAACACTTCAAGGACTTCACCATTTTTATAACTTCTCTCAACA
The DNA here is from genome assembly GCA_015478945.1 of Trachelipus rathkii. NCBI lineage: Eukaryota > Metazoa > Arthropoda > Malacostraca > Isopoda > Trachelipodidae > Trachelipus > Trachelipus rathkii. Next base: position 10,216 of record JABUQX010083992.1, on the reverse strand, counting down.
TAGAGTGGGACCTCCAAGCAGCAAGCTCGCTCTCACGACCAGATTTGAAAAGCCAGTGCATTTAGAACCTCGATAGAGAGTCTCTTTGCGCCTCAGAACGCTCACTAAACACCGACTCATTTGCTATAGCAGTGTACATTTGTAGTAGCTTGACCTCCACAGCATTTGCATCAGACTGTAGTAACAAGGCACACATAATGGGCTATGTTCCGCATACTTGATTAGATTCAAAACATAGCTGTGCGGCATGGCCGTGGTGTCAACAATACAATCAGATGGTTAGCCTCACACTCCGTGTCAGTCCCATGAAGATCTCAAGTCAGATTCCTTCGAGATTCACCTCTGTGGAGTAGGGATATCGCTAGGCTCTCAGGAGACTATGCACCCCTATTACTACTAGCCTGAGATTTTTAAACTTGAGACGGTTCGTAAGCCTAGCCGTAACTAACGAGGAGCTACTGCGAAGCGACATTGAGCACTGGTAGCACATGCCCATGGTTTTCCACCCACTGTTTGCCGCTAAACGCGCCAGATAGCACGACTATTGTACGCGCACGGTGGAGTGCACGCTCTCGCACACTCTGCTATATAGTATCTTCTCGAAACATGCAATGCACTGTGGACTTATTACCGGAATCGGCAATACACTGACCACAGCTATCCAAGCGAGTACCAGTCGCAATCCAACGTACAGCCGGGTACACTGCTTTATAGACTACGAGACATAGTACACCATATGGCTCTATGGGCTGCTAAAACATCGCAACACTTAGAGTCGCCTATCTCTACGTAAAGAGGTCCGGTATTTTAGACATGCTAGCAATTAGCGCGCGCCACGTAAGGCAGTAAGAACTACAAGCGTAGTCAACCACCTGTCACTGCCATCTCGCTTCTCAATAGTGTTCAAGCTGGAGTCACTAGGATCTGCTCAAAAACTCCGAGGATCCCAAGCACCCTTATGGCTGCTAGTATAATCAGTACGGAAACACTAGAGTGAGGAACGGTAGTGTCCAGAGGTAGAGATTTTCGATACATACGTACTTACCTCACGCTACACGGAAAGCTAAACACCATCTCATGTCTCGACGTCTCTTTCTCAACACGATAAGAACTGCTCCTGATAATTAGTCATAAATGAACAGACTCTGTATAGGTTGTGTCATGTGAAGATGATAAAAGCTTTGGTATTTATGGGTAAACAAGAAGTAGTTTTTTTGAGAGAAGAAACAACTACGTTGCAGGTTGAAGGTACAGCCGATCAAGATAGAAATTCACAATTCAGCCTTGTTTCCAACCCAAGATTCACCTCCTAAGACATTTTGCCAACACCAGAAGACGAGACCATTAACTTCTAGGTATTTAGTATAAACACACCTGTATTCGACGTTCACATGATCCGGTAGTCTATCAAGTGCCCCTCCAAAGTCGAAATGTCTACTGAGTTCGTGGCAAGAACTAATTCACGCTCGTAACTCTAAACGCTTTCAGCCAAACGGAACGACTACCAACGACGCACCTTGACAAATCCGAGAGAATTCGAGTACACAAAGATCTGGCAATGCCCTCGACAGCGCTTATACCAGGCCTTGCTTTGACATACCTATGCCGTAGAAGTACGTACTAAGCGACGATCAACAAACCAATCGAGACACGTCAAGGTGCTTAGTAGCATGACACACGATGCTCACGGCCAATAAGTGGACACACTCGACCAAACATTCAGCGGGTACATGCTATCAAGAATGGAATCCGAACGAATACTTGAGACTATAACGCGTGCTCGAGAAAGAGTATTCATATCAGGACGCCATGTACTAGCCTTGCCTTCACACCAGTCCAATGCTATGACTGTCTCACACAACGAACATGGTGTTTGTCCCTGATAGAACTGAGTATCCTTACGGTATGCTAACTAAAAAACGCCAGGAGAGGCCGAAATCATAAGCACCCTCCCATAGATCTGGGAAATTTACGATCACCCATCGGGACGAAACCCGAATAGATCGAAGCAGCGGCAACACTTTGAAGCTACGATGAATAGATGACACAAGTCGAGCTTCCGAGCTTCTTAGTTAACGTTTTCAATAACACTTCATATCTGCACGATGATTGATAATATGCTTTAATGGGCACGTAGATATCAGACGCAGACTGATCACGCCGAGTTAAGGGATTGGTGATCCAACTTATTCTCACTCAGTTCATATCGCACTCATAGAGGTCTTATGAAGACAAAGTTCAGCAATCAACAATCAAGTATTGACGCACATAAATCGACCGTATGTTAACCGCCGCTGAAGCTGCTTCTAATCATATTCGTAGTCGCTCAACGGCATAACGCGAATAACTCGAGTATGAATTGATAGGCCGTAACCCCAGCCCCCGAACAAAGATCCGACTCTATCAGGGTAAGTCCAAAAAGCGCATCTGTAGGGATGTGCGAGGAGGTTCACGGAGCGGCTATGAAGATGGCATTTTCTCATGTCGGAAAGAGACCGCCTTCACACCCGATGCTCCATTCTGCTAAAAGAGCATTCCAATTGCTCACATTTAGTTAGTCTCATGGAGTAGCACGAGCGCAATAGGCAGACAACAAGCTACATCAGCATTCTCTGTACCAAAAACCGAAAAAAGTTTGCGACTGCGTCACAATCGCGGCTCACTCCATAGGTGACGCGCTAGGACTATCCTTACGCGCCAACTTACTGCAAACTCATATGAGGTCAGAGGAGCATCCACGAATGATTCCCCCACTCCCCTGTCCGTACTCGCCCTCTTTGTCCGATTAATAGTGCTTATTCCAAGTCTCATGTTCATGCCCATTGAATTGGTTTGTTCCGTGTTCCAGTAAACCGCAGAAAACGTTCGCAGATCCACGAAAACCGTTAATTTGGATAGAAATCAAATCACCTATATAATATGGCTTGAGAGAGCAGAAAGAGGCACATTGCGAGGCTCAACAATGCGATGATAATGTCTGCTCGGGTGAATGATTGGCGTACTTTGGAATCGTGCTTGTATATGTGTTATGGTCAAGGGTATGCCACATATATTTGACTCACTAGGGTAACAATTGTACCCGCTACCGCATGGATCAAAATGCGCAATGAAACAGTGCCAAAATGATGATTAGTGTGTGACTGAGGGATTGCCAGATAGTATTTCCGAACGAAGTATTCTTCTGGGCGGAGCTTAAAAATCGCAGTCGAAGTTCCAGACCAATGCTATAATCATCATAAACCTAATATTGATTACTGAAATAACCTATATTAATTATATATGGATTAGATCTACACTTGGTTATTTACTATAACTCACCTATATGATGGTATCACGCGTATAGATCTTATATTTAACGTATAGGCTATTATATCGGAATACCTCATTATCTACAAGTATACATGTCAAACCCACTGTATATATAGTAGGCTATACACCCAGAAAATAATAATAACGCTATTGGTGAGGGTATATCATATATATATATATGATATATAACATATTTACTATATATATATATATATCGTATTAATAAGTAGTTAGCATAGTATGATGGAAAAGTAAGTTATATTATTATTATAGCTGAAATATATATATGCATAGCTATAATACTCATACATTACTATATATTATACTCACATAAACTATTCTATAATCTACTATATATCATATATATATTATATAATAATAGTAGTATATATATATATATATATTTCTAATTATGTAGGCGGTGAGTGGGAAAAAGAGGAACTTATCGTGAAAATTTCCACCAATAAATTATTCTTCCACAATAGTCAACTACTTTAACTATTAGAATAGAGAACCAAATATCTGTGCGAAACTGATCCATTTCATAACTGAGACTACATATTACACTCAGTACCTGGAGATATCAGGATATTTTAGCTACAGATGATTTCAGTCAGTAGAGACTGAATGGTCAGGATCGATGCACTACCAATCTGATGGTCTGGGTAGCATAGCTTGAGCAACTTCTTATATTTAAAGATTGAAAGTGGAGGTAATGAAAGGAAGGAAAAAACTATACAATTTATTTTGGATATTCTATTTTAATTAGGGAAGTGAGTGTAGGCCTCATTAATGATAATTTACTAAAAGGAACTGGAGTGAATACCTGCATTAATATGAACTAGATAAAGTAGGAATCTGAGTGTAATCCTCATTATGATCTGATATGAGTGTATTAATTAAATTAATTTAGAGAACCTAATTCAACAATGAAAGCTCTAATTACCCTAAACAGTTTAGATTCAACAAAGAAACTGATACTTACAACCGATTGAGAGAGAGTTGAGCTGGTCAATTACTATATGTTATGGTGACATGCTGAAGGCAAGGGAGTATATTCATAGTAATAAAATGACTGATTGCAGAATACTAAATAAGAGAGATACTTGAACCGTATTCGGATGGTAATGATATAGTTCTCTTATCGAAGTTGTTTGAAAGATTGGCACTATAATTCCTAAAAAGGAATTCAACTCCACAATAGAAAATCCGCAGTTAGGAAATCCGTAATTAGAAAACATTCAATAGAATTGGGTCATCACCAATTTGAAAAGTTTTCAGAATATAAAAGGAGTCCCCAAATAGAAATGGGCAACATGGAGATCCAATCCCAAATAGAATTGTCTTCAGTGATACAAAAGTGGTCCCTAAATAGAAATGTTTTCAGTTATATAAATGGATAACCAAAATAGAAACCCTCTTTAGATATTCTATCAAAGAAAGGGTTTCTTCAGATACCATCTCATATAAATGTATGTTCAAGTGATTTGTATCTTTTAGGCAACAATCCTATGGATTTGCTCAAATGACACTTTTGGCAGATTCAGATAAAGAATACCTGTACTATTATTTTTAATCTCTTTCTTTGTAATTGAACGGTAAGGTTTAAAGTAAAACTTATTCTCAAAAATAAGAGGAAACCTTAAGCAAGATTCAATAGGAATTAAATTGTCTTTTAGTATTTCACTAATAGCTGCTACACCAAAATCTGCGGAAGACTGAATGTATATATTTTTTATCATTGGGATCAGCATAGAACTGATCAAATTTACCTTAGATTTGCTACAGATCAGGCATCCGTAATATGTTGCGTTATTAGAACCGAATGTTGCACAAACAACAAGTGGATCTGGTTCTATTTTAGCCCGATGAAAAGTAACATAACTTGTTGTTGATTTAAACATCATCTGAATACAAACTGATATTTGATTGTTGTGATTCTGTAACGGATTCAGCATCAACGACAACAGTCACGTATTTACAAAATTCAGATTTGTTCTTCTTTTCTGGCAGAAGTTCTTCAGTGATACTGTCGATAAATTTGTACTTGAAGTATCTGTATTGTCTGAGAATTATCCTCCGACGCGTAACCAATATTTAACACTGCACCTCAACCTGTAGCCTCGGTGTGGTATATTCGGAATGGAACAGATGTGTGAACACTTTTTTTTCTGAAGGCTGGTACCCATGGAACGAATATAGGGTTTTTAATTTAAAAATCTGCGACAGGAGGGGGAATATTTTTTCAAGTCATGTATAAAGGGAGATCATCTCCACAAGCAAATGATCATTTAGGCAGAAGGGCATTCCTGAGTTTAATTTTGCAATACGGATCTTGGTAACACAACTCAAGCATCGACCTTCATAATGGGCTACGATTAATCACCCTATTTGCACGAATCTAAATATGGTCGTGAGGGCTCGGCCTACTAGATATCGCGTCACGTCTTTTCGTGGTGATTGGTTTCGTGTCAGTACTGTATGGCTTTCGTCACGTAATATATCTCGCTTCTAGCGCCAGAAAGACTGTCTATCTTGAAGGTTGGGAATTTAGGGACTGTTGCGTTACATACTCCTCTGACACTTGATTAGCAATGGAGAAGGAGGTATATCTTATGCACCAGAGCACTTGGAATGACTGCTGTGTGGTGTCTTGGAAGAAAGATACGACTATTCTACGAGCAAATCAGGGAACTGTGAGAAGGAGATCGTAAACGACCTAATTCAGCGCCCTGATAATATCCTCGCTTCTTACAAAATAGCTTGAGCGAGGCCAAGATATTTTGTAAACTCGCACACCCCCTCCCCCCCTCCATCTCATTTCGGAATATTTTTCATAATGTAGCTTTCGTGAAAGTTGAGGCGGTCTTCCACTCTGTTGACAGGGGTATGGAGAGACTTGAAAGCTACCTATTATCGATTATGTGATTCTGCTGGTGTTGAGGCGTACGTGGTTCTTATTGGCTCGTTGCTCACGCTCGCTCCAATAGGTTAATTTTGTGTTAGATCCTGTTCTGAGGCTAGTTCTGTTTTTGAGATGAGTGCTATTAACCCTCTTGGTTTTCATTATTTCCTTTATCAATATCTGGCCAGGTGACTATGAAAATCGATCGATTCTGGTTAGTGATAGATGGTAGAGGTATCTGAGTTTCTGATGAGTGTATCCCACTCATCATATGATATCAACTAAGGATTCTGTGAGGAACTCTGATAGCTGAATAAGAATTTTGTTACTGAGGGATTCCATGCCCTGTCATAAGTAGATGGCAGCAGAGAACTAACTATCTCTTTTCTCCCTATATGTAACACGATATAGATTGGATCCTAGCTCCTGTTGTCTATATGAGATTTTACGTCCTTTTATCGAACACGAGGATGGGTAGGTACTTAGTAGTATGTCAGCGCAATACGCTCAGCGAGTCTGTTCGCTGCCATAGTCTTTTAGACTAATAGAGTTCCTCGTCTGGCTTATAAGATGCTTCTTAAAATCCGAGAGTGAGAGGATCTGCACACTCCTTCACCCGTGTTCATGAGCAGGTGATAGGCTTGTAACCCTATACTCATATTTTTTGGTGTTTCGAACTCTCTTCATGTTGATACCTTTTAATCAATGTTTCCTTTTACAGATGTATAGATCTCGATCTATCCATTTCAGGGAATGTGATATAATTGGAGAAAATGATCCGCTACAATTGCCTTCCAGCAAGCGTACCACTGAATGAGTAGCCATTCGGTGTTTTTGAGGAGCAGTAATGCCTAAAATCGGCAAAGTAGAATGAGATCTGATTTCGTCTCGTACTTTATCCTAACAAGGTATCCACACTTTATTTTTCTGTGGCGTCCTTAAGGCTAACTTTAGTCAGCCAAACATGATTAGCCTTCAGTCAAGTAAATCGCTATAAATTATACATGGGAGGGATTCTGACGAATGCCCACAAAGAACTGTGTTTTGATTCATTTTGGAATAATTATGGGGAGTTTATTTTCCGCTATAAAGTGGGGCCATAACTATTTTGGGTAACTGGGATTATTTCCAAGCGAATATGGGAAACTGATTAGTTGGGATTTTCCCCGAAAACTGAAGAAGAATTTTTTTCCGTTTTTGTTGCATATGAGCGAAATTTGGTAAAATTTAGGAGATGGTCCAACAAACTTCGCAAAAGGAGGATTATTATAATTACTATGAGGGATTTGACCTACACTTGGAAAAGAAGTCTGAACAGTAGGAGTAGTCAAGGGATTTCGGTAAGTCACGTTAGTCTCATTGATTGTCGTCGTGATAGTCGGTAACGTAACGTGGTGATTATCCATATTTTATTGCAGTCAATATAAGGGAGCTGTAGTGTAAGTATCGTAAACGTTCTCAGATATATTAGAACCCTTGCAGAGTGAGTCACAAACGAAATT
>JABUQX010083991.1:0-24936 GCA_015478945.1 Trachelipus rathkii | reverse complement strand
TTTTATTATATTATATATAATAATATATATAATATATATATATATATATATATATATATTCAAACATTTATTCTTATGATTCCATGTACCCATACGATTCATACGTTCTCGCAGAAAGATAGAAGGTCGCTTACGGCGATCACGACCTCTGAGGCATGCATTAGCATTCTTTGCAAAAGATAAGTGGTAGTTTGCAGATAACCCAACTGCCGCTCTCCCTCGAGTCGTCCTCTACGACACGCAAGAAACATTCGCTGTCGCAGTATCTTTCTCCCCACACATATACGGGGATATAGGGATAGAGATGTCTGGTAGGATGTTTCTAAAAGATTGGTGTATTAAGAGTGCATATGAGTATGTGAGAATATAAGATGGTGTCTAAAAGATGTCTGGAGGAAGATTGAGGATATGAACGCAAAATAGAAAGACGAACCATTAGGCACTGGAATGTCATGGGTGACCTTGCACACCATATATTATATATATATATATATATATATATATTATATATATATATATAGATATATAGATATATATATATATATATATATATATATATAGATATGGCTTAATTGAACCTTTCGTCTGAGCGGAAAATTTTTCAAAGTCCAAAAAGGATAAATTCGATATATTCGATATATCGATATCGGTCAAACCCATTCAGATACCTATTTAGCTATTCAATTCAATAGACGCCATCTTGATTCCAGTTCCTTTCCATAATCCCTATAGTGTAGTTGTGATTTTCTTCCGTAAGTTAAAGATGAATTTATATGACTTGTTTGACATATGTAATGATGATTCGATTGTACTAGCGTTTCTACAGGATTTTAAATTGATTTTAGAACTAAAGATGTGAAATGTATTGCGAGTGTTCTATAACGAAAATTGCCAGAAAAATTTCAATTCTACTGTAATAGTAACAAATGTCGTTCACGATATATGCTTTCACCTACAGTGAGTATATACCTTTATATATATATATATATATATATATATATCCAATATGCTAGGATGCCTAAGTATACATACGATTACCTAATATTATATAAGTATATATTATATTAATATATTATATATTATCTATATATATATTAAATACAGCCATAGGTTAGAGCATACTTGGGGCTTAACTATTCAATAGATTAGGGCGTCTTTGGGGCCTAGCATAATCATTAGGTTAAAGGCATACTTGGGCTTAGATTAATTCCCATTTAGGTAGGGCAACTTGGGCTATTAAGTTCGTAGGTTAGGGATAAAGTTTGTTATGGTAGACAAGATTTACATATATATATATATACTATATATATATATATATATAAGTTATATATACCTTATATATATATATATATAATATATATATATATATATATATCAAAATACTCTTATATATCGATATAGTTCGATATATCGCGAATATCAAAGCTCAGACGAAAGATATTTTTACTATATATATAAATATATATATATATATATACTATATAATAATATATATATAGTATAATATATATATATATATATATATATATATATATAAGTAGTAGTATAGGTGGACAACTGACGGAAAAGTAACGGAAGCCAGATTTTTCGTTAAATCTGTGGCACCCTAAATCGTTAATTTTGCTCATGGTACTTTTTACTAATTTTAGCCATTTTTTTTAGGAATTTGCTACTTTTTTAACGTTTTGCCAGATTTGACGCTAAATCTGGCAGCCTAGCATTTCGCAGGGGTTAAATTTTGCCTTTTTAGCATTTTTGACACTCTGTTTAGCCCTACTTTTTTTTAAGCATTTTGGGTGCAAAATTCAGGTCAAGATCCCCAACTCCGGAGGATTTTGGGGGATTTTCCCTTGGCATCCCTGCACGTCGAAGGCAAAAACTTGAAAACCATTTTCGGAGGTTTTTGGAAAATTCCAGTCCAGGTCGGCAAGCTGACTTGGAAATTTCCCCTCACTCCATAGATTTTGACGTTTGATACGTCAAAGTGTAGAGTTTTATAAGGTCGAGAGACGGAATTTAAGGCTGTAAGACGCGTTTTGCAGAGGTTAGCCTCCCAAAAGGGGGCCGGAGCCCCCCCAAGGGGACCTGTTTGGTTCCAAAGGTTTTTAAAATGATCGGTAGAATCATTTTGATGATTCCAATCGAATTTATCGTGATCGAATGACCCCTAAAGCGATGTGTAAATCGTCTTTCTCGTGCTGGTTGGCATTTAGCACTGAAAAGATATAATCGCCGCGCCAAAAGAAAAATGAATTACAATAATTAAACATTCGATTAATCGTGTAGTATCCCCCCACTTCCGACCGGCAACACTTCTTCCGTACGCAGAATAGGAGATAGTTGCTTCAAACTTGGAATATAATCTGTATATGTGATAAACTAATCCCACGCGAGTTTTGGTGACCCTAGGTCACCCCTGAAGGGGGTGCTTGCCCCTTACGCGCCAACGTCGAAATTCGTCCTGGAAAACCATGTTAGGCTAACGAATGAGTGAAATAGATGGAGCCGTATATGATGACGTAAATCTCGTCGGAGACGAGATTACCTTCCTCTGCATCCTCCCCTAAGAAAGCGGACGCGACCCCATAAAAAAATTAAATGATCGTAGAAGACTGGGAGAATTTGAGAGACTGGGTTAGGAGGAGTCGGAGTCTTGAGAGCGGACGACGGGAGTCGGAGTGGATCGGCTTCGCGAGTCAGAGACCCCCGGAGGGGGGACCCCAGTTGAAAAAAGAAGAAGAAATGCAGTGAGGAATGCCCATAAACAGCAGGAAGAAGAAGAAGAAAGGAAGAAGGAGGCGGAAGGGGGAAGGAAAGAATGAGGAAGGAGAAGGAGGGCTGAGAAGGATTCTAGAGTCTGCTCCGGCACCGGGCGGAGCCACTCGGAGCGGAGTTAATAGAACATTCGTATAACAACAATCTTGTCCTTATAAGGGTTATTGAGGTCGTAGAACTCGAATTATTGATGGTTATCAAGTCCGTATAGGGTGTCTAGAACCCCCCCCTATTCAGGGGGCCGAAAGTGCGCCCGACTGAAAATAAGAGCACAGAAGTGCAAACAAGGTGAATCGAGAGAGAAAAGGATGAAAGATGAATAATGGAGGGAAAAAAGTGAGAAGGAGTCTAACTCAGAGGAGTAGGAGTTGAACATGCTTCGCACCGGTGCGGGCTCCGTGCGGTGATGAGTTATAAAATTTTTGTGTAAAGCATTCACCAATACTCCTCTGGGTCATTATATATTTATGGGGTCGTAGTCTTCGAGAAAAAATGGTTTCAGAACCATAAAAATAAAAAAATAAATAAATAAATATAAATTCTTTCTTATTCTTTACTGTTTACATAACGTATAAAATTACGTTTTTGACATACCCTAAACGCAGTAAGAATCCACTAAAGTCAGACTATCCGAACCTCCCTATCATGTCACCATCCTTGCTGGATCTATTTGACTCTATTGATTAATGGTCAAAATTTTACGAAAATTGTAGACGTTTACATACCCTTAAAAGCAGTAAATCACGTAAATCAAAACCACTATCACAACCTCCCGTCCTATTCTTGGATCTATGATCTACTTGATTAAGTTCACCTTTACGAGTATCATTTTAATAAGACATCAACATTACAAATCAAGGTTCTATATATACAAAGATCAATGTCATATATGTTAACGTAACAAAGTTTTTCAATAAGTAAAACTACTAGCTATCTAAACTTTGAATACTTAACGCACAAAGACAAAGCCTTGACATGCTTAAACATGAATAAACTGTTAACGTTAACAAAGTTCCACCCTTAACAACAGTAAGTAACTAACAAGGCATACAAAAACGTAACTTATCCACACATTGTCAAGCATATCTCGTGATAGCAAAAACGATGTTAGATTTACTTAACATTAATAATTAACTAAAATTTATTACAACAATGGTTAATTATCGCATACTGATTCAACGAAATAATACTCGAACATAATAAGGTTTCCGAGCAACCAATAAAGCTAACAGGGCGTAACATGAACTAAGAAAATAAGGTACAAAGACAAACCTAACACACCTTTAAACTACGAATCAACTGTTAACATTAACAAAGTTCCACACTTAACACCGACTAAAGTAACTAACACTGCATGCAAAACGTAACCTATTCTTACTTTTTTAAGCATATCTCTTAACATATTAACGTTTAATCCTACACTGACACAGTAACTATCACCATTAATAAAGGCGAACTTCAGCATCATCTAAACAACTGATGAAATAACCCCCAACGAGAACCTAAACATCTTTAAAACAGGAATTAAACGGTCCACGCTTAACAAAGTTTCACACTTAACAACAGTAAAGTAAGACTAACAACATCAAAAACGTAACTTACTTAACCATGATCAAGCATTCTCGTAACATAAACAATGTTAAGTTACGATGTAACATCGGTATATTTAACAAAAATTTACCCATAACCGGTGTAATGTATTATGACAGGGACCATCGAAAGTATGCTAGACGTAACAAAAGTTTTGGCACATTAATAAAGCCAACCAGAACATATGGCTAGAACTAAGAATATAATAACAAAACAAAACCTGACACATCTTAAGCAAGAATAAAGCGCTAACATTAACAAAGGTCCAAACTTACTTTCATGCAGTACAAAGTACTAACAAAGCTCACAAAACATAATCCATTCACACTTACTACAGACATATTCAGCATGACAACTGTTAATTCTTACACTAACACGAGTAATAGTTAACAAAAAAAATTTTAGCATAACCGTATCCAACCAATCATAAAATACCTAATGGGTTAAATAGACAAACAAAGAAAGTTTTTACATTCTATGTAAAACTACTAACATTAACAAGATACCTAGCCCACAGCGACAAAAAAGCGCTAACCTACTTCACAACTTTTTCCAGCATATCTCTAACAGATCAATTAATTTTACATAACACTATTGATTACGTCGCATTCGAGTATATTTCTTATAAACATAGCACAAAATGAGTTCTTTACATACTAACCATCGAATATATGCTAACAAAACAAGGTTTTCACATTAATAAACCTAACATAGCATCATATTAACTGAAGAAGAAGTAATGTACTACGACGAATCTACACACAACTTAAGCACGAATATATAACTTTACATTTAAAAAAGCTTCCACACTTAACACCCTGTTAAAAGTAACTAACATTGCATACAAAACTAACCTATTCATAACTTTTTCCAAGACATACTCTACATATTACGTTAATTTACTTACACGAGTAATGTTTAACAAGAATTTATCATAACCTTGTTTAATTAATTATTACAGACCAACGAATAACTGTAAACATAACAAAGTTTTAACCAAACGATAAACACAAAAATAAGTTCTTTATATACTAACCATCGATATATGCTAACGTAAAAACGGTTTTTGCATTAATAAAGCTAACATAACATAACCTGAATTAAGAATAAAATGTACAACACCAAACCTGGAACACACCATACGTACTAATAAAAAAACTAACAAAAAAAAAAAAAAAAAAACTAAGCAAAACTTCCGCCATTAACAGCAGTAACAGTACCTAACAACATCGTACAAACACGTAACCTATCAACCCTTTTCAAGCAATCTCTAACGATGAATCAATGTTAATTTTACATTAACATCGGAATAATTAACAAAAGCTTTGAGCATTTAAACCGGTCTAATCATCATTACAGACAAAGGAATATAATGACTAAGCGAACAAATGTTTTACAATCATACCTGCGTAATTATTTAACAAAAATTCATCATGAACCCTCGTCTAAATATCATAATCCCCAGCAATAAATTGTCAAACATGAACAAAGTTTAACCAACACATACACAAAAATAAAAATTTTTTTTATTCCTAAACAAACATAAAAATAAGTTCTTTGAATAAAATGATCCGAGAAACCGTCTAAAGTTACTGATTTGAAAGCGAGTGAAGAATCAAGAAATGAGTAAATCAACCACCCACTCCCTACAGCCCCTACCCATCCCACCGCGCCTGTGATCGAGTTGAACTATGATTCAAGTCATATCCGAGTATCATTTTGGATAAACATAACATAAAAATAAGTTGTGTTTATATACTGACCTACGAATATAGGATTAACCAACAAAGTTTTGGCATCAATAAAGCTAACATATCATAACCCGAACTAAGAATATAATGTACAAATGGAAACCTAACATACCTCGCGTATGAATAATCAGCTGTAACATCCTGAAAATTCCCTACTTATCAAAGGTAAAGTAGCTAAGAGGTCATACAATACTCAATATGTTCCCACTTTTCGCGCTATCAGCAACAGGTAAAGCCGTATTACTAACAAAAATCCCCGCTTACAAAGGTGACCATAATCTAGGAAAGATACCAACATTTCTTGAACTAGAACTTGGACACATAGGCTTCATCAAAGTGTCACTCGTTCCGAGTATAACATCATTTGACCAGAATAATTGTAGACGTTTAGCAAATTCTAAGGCAAACCTAACGATTACTCAACAAAAACTAACCTAGGCTCACCGTTTCTAACGACAGTCCATCCGTCCAGAACACAGTAATATCTTACAAAAACTCATCATCTCTCTAACAAATCAGTGTTTTTTTCACATTGTCATAGTATATATTTAATCATAACGTACGCTAACTTACCGAAGTAAACAGTTTGTCATTAACAAGGAGTAAATCTAAAGCAACACATTACCTGTCAACGAGAAAACCCAGGGGGATGCGCCCCCTTGAAAGGGTGTGAATCCTTCGAGGGGGATCACCCAGAAGGGGGTAAAGCGGGCTTAGGCTCAGCCGGAGGGCTGAGCCTTACCCCTCCTTCGGAGGGGTAAAGCCCGCTTACACTTTACATTTACACTTACATTTACTGATTTACTGCTTTAAAATCTAGAAACTATGTACGGATTTACTTGATATTTATTCGAAAAGAACTTATTTTTATGGTATGTTAGATTAAAATTTTGTATTTTTTGTAAGTTTGGTTAAAAAAACAATTTCTGATGTTTTGCGGATAGTTCGCTGGGGATTATGATTATTTAGACGAGGTTATGATGGATTTTTGTTAAATATTTACGCAGTTGATGTAAAACATTTGTTACGGCAGCATTATATCTTTTGTCTGTATGATAAATAGACAGGTTTTATGTAAACTTTTGTAAATATTACGATGTTAATGTAAAATTAACATTGAAATGTTAGAGATATGCTTGAAAAAAGGGTGAATAGGTTACGTTTTACGAATGTGTTAGTACTTTACTGCTGTTAAGTGCGGAGTTTGTAATGTTAGTAGTTTATTAGTACGTTATGGTGTGTTAGGTTTGGTGTTGTACATTATATTCTTAGTTTCAGGTTTATAGTTATGTTGCTTTAATTAATCTGCAAAAACGGTGTTACGTTGCATATATCGATGGTTAAGTATATAAAGGGAACTTATTTTTGTTTTTATGTTTGGTTAAAAACTTTGTTATGTTTACATTATTCGTTGGTCTGTATGATAATTAAACAAGGTAATGATAAATTCTTGTTAAAACATTACTGTGTCAAATGTAAAATTAACGTTAAAATATGTTAGATATTAGCCTTGGAAAAAGTTATGAAGTAGGTACGTTTTGATGCAACGTTAGTTACTTTACAGGTGTTAATTGTGTGTGTGAAACTTTGTTAATGGTAACATTATCGTGCTTAAGTTGTGTAGATTCTCGTAGTACATATTTTCAGTTAATATGATGCTATGTTAGTTTTATTAATGGTGAAAACCTTGTTATGTTAGCAATTATTCGATGTTTAGTACATAAAGAACTCATTTTGTGCTATGTTTATAAGAAATGATACTCGAAATGCGACGTAAATCAATAGTGTTAATGTAAAATTAACATTGATATGTTAGAGATATGCTGGAAAAAAGTGTGAATAGGTTACGTTTTGTACGCTGTGCTAGTACTTGTGAATTAGAGTTTATTGGGCGTTAAGGTGTGTTAGTTTTGTCATTTACATTATATTCTTAGTTCTTATGATGCTATGTTAGCTTTATTAATGTGAAAACCGTTGTATGTTTAGCATATATTCGTTGGTTAGTATATAAAGAACTTATTTTTGTACTATGTTATTGTTGTTGTTGTTGTTGTCTAACGAGAATATATACCCTTTTGAACTGATATGGTTCATTCGTACGTCGTATTCTTGTTGCTTTCTGTCTGATTGGAAAGAAAGAATCTCAGTACCTATAAGGGTTGTTTATACACTATTTTCTTCAGAAGGATAGTTTTTCGCTGTGTTGATACGAAGACATCTCGCATTCTCTACGCTTTTGTTAATATCTTCATGAGATTTTCGTTATTCCCAACGATGGGTCATTTATATTAATCGTAAACCGAATGGCGACTGTTACATTGCTTGTATCTGCCAGAGGTCAAATATAAAAGTATTGCATCCACTTTATGCAAATGGTGTAAAGCATTTAAATCCATTTCTTTCATTTGTTTAGAGTTGGTATTTTCTGAAAGGGGGCGTTGTCTAAAAAAAAGATAAGCCTAAAAACTTTACTTTGTTCGTCTCTCGTAGTATTCATTATGGTTAGTACAGGTTATGATATGTTTTGTTAAATATACTATGTTAATGTAAAAATCCTGTATGTCGCTTTATGACCAAGTTGTTTAAGATAGCCTGTTAGTTCGTCTGAGTTGTTGGTGTTAAGAGTTATGTCAATAGTTTAGCTTTACATAGAGTAAAAATTACTTTTTTGCTCTTACCCATTAGGTATTATGATGGTAAGGTAAGGTTTGCTAAATATTTTTTTTAAATATTACTGTGTTAATGTAAAATTAACATTGGCATGCTGATATGTTTGATAAAGTGTGAAGGATTATGTTTTTGTGAGCTTTGTAGTTACTTTTACTGGTGATAAGTTTGGATCATTGTTAATGTTAGCAGTTTATTCTTGCTTAAGATGTGTCAGGTTTGTCGTTGTATATTATATTCTTAGTTCTAGCAATGTTATGTTGGCTTTATTAATGTGAAAACTTTTTACGTTAGCATATTTTCGATGGTCTGCATGATAATTACACAAGGTTATGGTAAATTTTGTTAAATATTACCATGTGTAATGTAAAATTAACATTATGTAGAGACATGCTTGATCATGTGTGAATAAGTTACGTTTTTGGATGTATGTAGTTACTTACTGCTGTTTAAGTGTTGACACTTTGTTAACGTTGCACCGTTTATCCTGTTTAAGATGTGTTAGGTTCGTCGTTGGGGTTATATTCATAGTTTAGATGATGCTAAGTATGCTTTATTAATGTGATGTTACTGTGTCAGTGTAAGGTTAACGATAATATGTTAGAGAATATGCCTGAAAAAAAGTAAGAATTAGGTTACGTTTTGCTGCAGTGTTAGTTACTTAGTGGTGTTAAGTGTCGGAAACTTTGTTAATGTTAAACAGTTTATTCGTGATTTAAGGTGTGATAGGTGTCTTTTGTAACATATTTCGTGAGTTCATGTTACGCCATGTTAGCTTTAATGGTGTGGAAACCTTATTATGTTTAGAGTATATTCGTTGATCAGATGATAATTAACCTTTGACTGTGAGAAATTTGAGTTATATTACCAAAATGTTCAGGATTTACACGTCCCTCGAGATACACTAGAAAAAGGTGTGAATAAGTTGCGTTTTTGTATGCTATGTTAGTTACTTGACTGTTGTTAAGTGTGGCAACTTTGTTAACGGTTAACAGTTTTTATTCATGTTGTTGAAGGCAGTCCCCGATTTGCTCTTTGTGGGCTTATATTCAATAGTTCTAGGATGAATGCTACAGTAAGTTTTATATGTGAAAACTTCGATTACCGTTAACATAGATTGGATTGATCTTTGTATAAAGAACTTGATTTTATTGTATGTTTATTCAAAATGCGATACTCGAAATGTGACTTGACATCAGTAGATCAAATAGATCACATTAGATCACAATGGTCAGGAGGAGTTGGATATGTTGATTTATTGATTTACTGCTTGTAGGTTATGCTAAAACGTTACAATTTTAGTAAAAACTTTGACCTTAATCAATAGATCAAGAGATCACAAAGCATGTCAGGAGGGAGTTGGATAGTGGTTTGATTTAATGAATATACTGCTTTAGGGTATGTAAAAACGTAATTTTTAACGTTATAAACAAAAAGAATAAGAAATTTATTTATTTATTTATTTATTATTTATTTATTTTTTTATTTTTTTATTTTATGGTTCTGAAACCATATTTTCGAAAAATCTAAAACAGACCCAATAACATATACTAAAGACACGAGATATTGCGATCATTACACAAAATTTCTATTTATTAACTCATCACGGGCGCACCGGAGCCCGCACCGGTGCAGCTAGCTGGCAACTCCTACTCCTCTGAGTCAGACTCCTTCATTCGTTCCCTCCTATTCATCTTTCATTCCTTCTTCATTCCTCCCTTCGACCTCGTTTTGCACTCTGTGCTCTTTTTTCAGTCGGACCCCCCTAATGGTGGGGGTCCTAGACACCCTATACGGATTATAACCATCATATTCGAGTTCTACGACCTCAATAAACCCTTATAAGGACACAAGATTGTTGTTATACGAATGTTATTAACTCGGCACCGCAGTGGCTCCACAGCCACCCGGGCCGGAGCCACCTGAATCCTTCTCAGCCCCTTCTCCTTCCTTCATTCTTTCTCCTTCCCCCTTTCCTCCTCCTTCTTCCTTTTCTTCTTCTTCTTCTCTGTTTTCATTTCCAGCATTTTCTTCTTCTTTTTTCAACTGGGGACCCCCCTCCGGGGGGTCTCTGGACTCCGAAGCCGAATCCAACTCAGACTCCGTCTCCGTCTCCGTCTCAAACTCCGAATCCTCTACCCAGTCTCCAAATTTCAGTCTTCTACGATCATTTTTAATTTTTTATGGGGTCGCGTCCCCCCTTACGGGGACGCATGAGGACGTAACTCGTCTCGACGAGATTACTTTCATCATATAGCTCACATCCTAAATTTCACTTTCACGATTCGTAAGCTAAACATGGTTTTCAGACGAATTTGATTGTTGGCGCTAAGGGGGCAGCACCCCCTTAGGGGTGACCTAGGGTCACCAAAACTCGCGTGGGATCAGTTTATCACATACATAGATTATATTCCAAGTTTGAAGCAAATATCTCTATTCCTGCCTAGCGAAAGAAGTTGCCTCGGAAGTGGGGGGAATACTACAACGATTAATCGAATGTTAATTATTGTAATTATTTTCTTTCGATTATATTTTTCAGTGCTAAATGCCAACCAGACCACGTAGAAAGACGATTTAAACATCGATTTAGGGGTATTCGATCACGATAAATCGATTGGAATCATCAAAAATGATCTACCGATCATTTAAAACCTTCTAGGAACCAAAAGGTCCCCTTTGGGGGGGCTCCGCCCCCTTTTGGGAGGCTAAACCTCTGAAAACGGTCTTACAGACCTTAAATTCGGTCTCATCGACCTTAAAAACCCTACCTGTGACGTATCAAACGTCAAAATCTAATAAAATGAGGGAAATTTCCAAGTCAGCTGCCGACATGACTGGAATTTCCAAAAACCTTCGCTAGTGATTTTCAAGTCTTTGCCTTCGACGTGCAGGGATGCAAATGGGAAAAATCCCCAAAATCCTCCGGAGTTTGGGATCTTGACCTGAATTATGGACAAAATGCTAAAAAAAGTAGCTAAAAAATGCTAAAAAGTGTCAAAAAATGCTAAAAAAGGCAAAATTTAACGGATTGGCTTGCAGATTTAGCGTCAAACTCTGGCAAAACGTTAAAAAAGTAGCAAAATTCCTTAAAAAAATTGGTAAAAATTAGTAAAAAAAGTACCAAAAATGAGCAAAATTAACGGATTAGGGTGCCAGATTTAACGACAAATCTGGCTTCCGTTACTTTTCCGTCAGTTGTCCCTATTACTACTATATATATATATATATATATATATATAAATAATATTATATATATAATATAATATATATATATATATATATATATATAGTATAATATAATATAATAATATTATATATACTAATTATACTATATATATGGGAAAACTTAAGTTGCTTTCTTGACCTATTCGATATTTATCGATATTAAATTACAAACCTAGTCGAGGAAACCCATTTGGGGAATAAGCTATGATTTTAACGATTTATTTATATTAAATTTCGGCATTAGTTGAACGTCACAGAGTAACATATCTACGACAATTAACCGCCATTTTTTTTAAAATTCTCAAGCGTGATGTTGTGTTCTTATTTTTGTGAATATGAATTTCAAAGATTTATTCGAACTGTGTTAAAATGTTTTTACAGTTTTAGGATTCTTGCAACATTTTCTACAATAGTAGATTAAAAGTTTGTGAAAAGTGGAAGAAACTGAAATTAAGAAAACTGGCCAATTAAATATTTTCAATACGAGCCGAGTAAACTACACTACTCTGGCGAGTTTGCCATACTTTTCATGTATCACTAAGAAACAACTCTTAAAGATGAAAGATAGTTGAAAACATTGCCTGTGAGTAAAAATTCCATTAAACTTAAATATTAGTAATTTTTACTTAAAAAATATATATAAGATATATATATAATATATATATATATATTATAATATATATTATATATAATATATACTATTATATATATATAGTATTATATATATATATAGTTATATATATATATATATATATGCCCAGCCTCTACAAGACCCACAATCCATATCTCAAAAACTACGATAGCTACAGGAAAACTAAACATTTTTGGAATCCTGTAAAATTTTGGGTAGAAAATCGTTAAAAAAAAGAAATAAAACAAAAAATTGGCTTTTTCTTGCGCGGGAGGGAGCTCGAGCCAGTCGGGGACATAGTATATATATATATGATTATTTGTAAAAGGTTATTACACGGCAAATGTAGGGGGCTCGAGCCGACGGGGAACACAGGGGGGACGTTTTATCCCGTAGGGGAGGGCGGAGGAAAAACCCGCGACACCCAAAAATACCAGAGAGCGGGTTCCGGGAGACCCTCCACGGAGGGGCGAAATAGGTCCAACCCCGTAGTTCCCCGAAGGCCGAGAGGACCACCGGACTCCTGCCATCCCCGGTGCGGAACGCCTTGGGCTATGTCTTTAGTTAAAAAAAATAAACAAAATTTCTTAGAAAGTCTATTTATTTTAACGAGTTACGTATAAAAAAAGTCTCTAAATAGGCTTTCAACTCATACTATAAATATTAACAAAATTTTTTTTTAACATTTCTGCACTACAAATGTGTACCAGCATTCAGAAGTTGTATTCCTTTTCCGGTTAGCTGTTGAGTTTATATATACATATATATATATATTATATATATATATATAATAATATCATATATATATATATATATATAATATATACTTAATATATAATATATAGTATAATATATATAATATATAATATATATATATATATATATCTATATATATATATATACCGAAATATTACCGGGTTATCGATATTTATTTCGATATATCGAAATCGAAAGTCAGAAAGAAACTTAAGTTTTACCATCTATATGAATATATATATATAATATATATATATAATAATATATATATATATATAATATATATAATATATGATATATATATATATACTATATATAATATATATAATATAGATATATATATATATATATATATATAATGCGAGTAATAATGATGATGATGGTTAATGGTTATGGTCAAATTCATTACAGAAGTTTATAAATAGTTGTGAGTGAATAAGAATTTAGGAAGTCTTATATTATATATATATTATAATATATATATATATATATATATTATATATATATATAATATATATGTTATAATATATAAATATACTATATATAATATATAGCTATATATATATTATATATATATATATATATAATATCTATAATATATATAATATATAATATATATATATATATATATAATATATATATATATATATATATATATATATATATATAGAGCTCTGAGTGAATATATATATATATATATATATAATATATATATATATATATATATATAATTACTAGCTTTAAAGACGCTTCATAAAATTGGTTGCTTAATTTTAAAAAATCCTTATTTTAGGATTTATTTTGATATTTTGATAGCGTAAATTAATCATCACCTCAAATGAAGAAATGAACTTGACACATGACATACGATGCTTTTTACTCTCTTCCCTAATCATAATATATATATATATATATATATATATATATATATATATATATATATATATATATATATATATATATATTATATATAAAAAATATATTAGTAATATATTTATAGAATTTATATTATATATATATATATATATATATATATATATATATATATATATATATATATATGGCCAGCGTTTAGTATATCCGTCATATGTATCTTAAAAACTATTAATGCTACAGTAAAACGGAATACATTGGTGGAATGCTGGTCCAATTTTAGTGCGGAAAATGTAAAAAAAAAAAAAAAAAAAAAAAAAAAAAAAAAAAAAAAAAAAAAAAAAAAAAAAAAAAATCTTAAAAACTACAATAAGCTACAGCGAAAAGGAATACATTTTTTGGAATCCTGGTAAAATTTCACATAGGAAAATGCTTTATACGGCACACTAGTGGGCTCGAGCCGACGGGGAACACAGGGGGGACGTTTTCCATACCCGCGTATTGGAGGGCGATAGAACCCGCCCGACAACCGCAAATACCAAAGGAGCGGGGTTCGGAGACCCTCCCCGGAGGGGGGAATTAGTCCTACCCCGTATCCCCGGAAGGCCGAGAGACCCCGACTCCTGCCATCGGGGCGGTATACCCTTGGTTATTCTTTAGTGAAAAAAAAAAAGCAAAATTTAATAGAAAGCAAAATTTAATAGAAAGTCTATTTATTTTAACGAGAAACCAATAAAAGGTCTCTAAATAGGCCTTTTAATCATATTACTATAATTATTAACAATAATTTTTTTATTTTTTTATTTTTTTACATTTTCCTATGTGAAATTTTACCAGGATTCCAAAAATGTATTCTTTTCGCTGTATATATTTTATTTTTTGATATATATAATATATATATATATATATATAATATATATATATATATATATATATATAATATATATATATATATAATATATATATACACGTCATATAATATATATATATATTATATATTTTGTTTTTTTTTTTTTTTTTTTCTTTTTTTTATTTACATTTTCCTCATTATAATTGTAACAAGTATTCCACCAATGTATTCCGTTTTTGCTGTAGCATTAATAGTTTTTAAAATACATATGACGGAACTATCCGCTACACCTCTAAATATATATATATATATATAATATATATATATATATATTATATATATACTGAAGTTCTATATTGACTATAGTACATATAAGGTACAATCTAATATATATATATATATATATATTATATATATATATAGGGTGCACAACTGGCAGCCAAACTGACAACCGGATGTTGCAAATGTTGCATAGCAACATTTTGCAGCATTTGGTTTTTCAAGCTTGACGTGTCAAGGTCAGGGTTTTCGAGGTCAGTGAGACCGATATTAAGGTCTGGAGGACCATTTAGCCTGAACACAGAGGTTTAGCCCCCCAAAGGGGAGCGGAGCCCCCCCAGAGGGGACCTTTTGGTTCCTAGAAGATTATAAATGATCGGTAGATCATTTTTTATGGTTTCAATCGATTTATCGATGTCTATTACCCCTATATCGATGTTTAAATCATCTTTCTACCTGCTCTGGTTGACTTTTTACATTGAAAAATATAATCGAAAGAAAATAATTACTATAATTAACATTCGATTAATCGTTGTAGTATTTTCCCTAGTTCGTCGCCCACTCGAGGTCACGACTCACGACGCTCTAAGAGATCACTTTCGCTTTTCCCACGGCGGCGCTTTTGATCCATGATAACGGCTGCATGTTTACTGATAACATGTTACGTAATTATTATTATTATTATTATTATTATTATTATTAATATTCATATATATATATATATAGTTATATAATATATATATTAGATATATATATAGTTAAAATGGGTATATATAAATATATATATATATATATAATATTTATATATAATATATATATATATATATAGGGTTAGGCTTATCGTATCGGGCTAAAATTTGGTTGTGAGCTATATGGTGACGTAATCTCGTCGTAGACGAGATTACCTCGCCGTGCGCCCCCCTACCTAAAAATTGAAATGATCGTAGAAGACTGAAATTTGGAGATTGCATAGAGTAGTCGGAGCCAGAGCCATTGACGGATTCGGATCCGGAGTCCAGGGACCTCCCGGAGGGGGTCCCTCCTGAAAAAAGAAGAAATACACAGAGTGCAAAACAGAGAAAGAAGAAGAAAGGAAGAAGGATGGAGGAAGGAGTCTGAGAAGGATTCAGAGTTGGTACCGACACCGGTGCTGGAGCTGGTGCGGTGCTGAGTTAGTAAACATTCGTTTAATAATACAATATCATTACTGTTCACATGACTGTTTCTGCTCTAACATGTACAGATCATCATTTGTGCTGTATCTTACAAAGATAACCCTTTTCTAAATGTTGATGACAGACATTTATATTTTCAAATCTCATTTTATTTTTATAAACGTCAACTAATATAAATTTTTCCTAAGTTGAAACATGTATATATTGTTTGTTATTTTCCTTTTATGTTTCATTTCAGGCTAAACCTCTGAGTTCAGGTTAAACTGTCTTCCAGACCTTAAATTCGGTATCTCCGACCTCGAAAACCCTGACCTTGACACCTCAAGCTTGAAAAACCAAATGTTGCAAAATGTTGCTTTGCAACATTTGCAACATCCGGTTGTAACTTCCGGATGTCAGTTTGGCTGCCAGTTGTGCACCCTATATATATATATATATATATATATATATATAGTATATATATATATATATATATATATATATATATATATATATATATATATATATATATATATATATATATATAGGCACTACTCTATTAAAAGGAAGTTACATAAAAAGACATGATATCGAAAATCGCCGAACAGTACTCGTGCAACCCTGCAGTGTCACGTGTTAGCTAAAACTCTAATAGAAGTTGCGCTAGAGTTACCACAAGTTGCTCTTTTTTCATCATGTTAATTTTTGTTAATTTTTTTTTTATTTTTTTTTTATTTTTTTTCTTATGGGGCTCGTGGTGTACGGTGGGACAGAAGGAGGAAACGAATACCCCCTGTCGTCCCACGCTGAGGATGAGAGACCCTGACTCTTTCATCCTTTGCGATTTAATCTTGGGTATTCCTTTAGTTTAAAAAAATGTTTTTGGTAACTCTGACGCTTTATTGCCTTGAAATAATTGAAAAAAATTGATTACATCGTTCGTTCGATATATATATATATATATATAATATATATATATATATATATATATATATATATATATATATATATATATATATATATATATATATATATATATATATATATATATATCGTTTTTTTACTTCCTTTTAAAGGACAAGTTCATATAATATATATATGTATATTATATTATATATATATATATATATATTATATATATATAATATATATATATAATATATATATATAATATATATATATATATATATATGGAACTAACTAAAGGGATGTTACATAAAAAAACATGATATCGAAAATCGCCCAACGCTACTCGTGGACCCTGCATGTGTCCCACGTGTTAGCTAAAACTCCAATAGAAGGAACGCAAGAGTTACCACAAGTTGCTTTTTTTATCATGTTAATTTTTATATGTAATTTTTTTTTTTTTTTTAAGGGGCTCGAACAGACGGTGGGACAGTGGGGGAACGAAGTCCCCCCGTCGTCCTCCGCTGAGGCCGAGAGACCCTGACTCTTTCCATCTTTGCGATTTAATCTTGGGTATTTTCGTTTAGTTAAAAAAAAAAAAAACTGTTTTTGGCATCTCTGACGCTCTTTTGCCTTGAAATAATCGAAAAAAATTGATTATATCTTTGGTTCAATATATATCGGTTAACATCCCTTTAAAGGACAAGTTCATATATATATATATATAGATATATATATATATATTTATATATATATATATATATATATCTATATATATTATATATAATTTTATATATTATATTATAATATAATATAATTTTATTATATTATTTTTATTTTATTATAATATATATATTATATATATATATATATGGCTCCATTGTACCGCCTCCAGTTAAGCTCAAGCCAATTTTTTTTTAAATCCTACGTAATCGAATAAAGTGTGAAATTCTCTTGGTGCCACACGCGTTTTTTTTTTTTTTTTTTTTTTTTTTTTTTTTTTTTTTTTTTTTTTTTTTTTTTTTTTTTTTTTTTCTATGTGAGAGTTATATATTTAAAAAAATTACATTATATTTACGTTAAGTAAAGGTTATGTTAGTTTAGTTAGTTTACAAAATTTACTATATATTAAGTTTTAGTATTAGGTTTTGGTTTAGTTAGTTTTCATAGATGAACTTTTTAAAAATATTTTTAGAGTTGTGAATCTGCTTTTATTATAAAGTTTCAATTTGACTTTAGGCATTTTCACTTCAATTTTAGGAATGTGTTCGAATTCATACAATCGATATGTTTATGAAGGTGAGGCGGATAATCGACTTGAATCCATATATATATAGTATATTATTTATATATTATATAGTATATATATAATATATATATAGTATAATATATATATATATATATATATATATATATATATATATATATTTTATAGGGTTGGAAAAAAAAAAAGATTTTTTAATTTTTGTATTATAAACTTTTACGCTTTTTTTAAAAATGAATATTTTTTTTTTTTAAATTACCTCTTTTTATGTTATATTAAAGATGTTTTAAAATTATACAGTAGTACCAATACCCCTTCTAGGCCTAAATATTCACTATTAATACGGATTTTACATACATTATATATATATATATATATATATATATATATATATATATAATATATATATATATATTATATATATATATATATATATATATATAATATATATATATATATATTATATATATATTATATATATATATATATATATGATCAAAAAAAGGATGGTATAACAAGTGGTTTTGGGTGTCGGGAAGAAATGGGATTTTTGGAATTTTATTGTATTACTTTTACACCAAAGGTATGTGTGTAAGAAATACTTTCTTTAAACACAAGAGTAATCATAAGTATACGTAGAGTTGGTGAAGGTAGAGATGGTATCGAAGTGAAAAAGTATGATGATTTTGTGTTTGGTGAAGAAGGAAGATGGTTGAAGCATGTGGTGGATGTTAAATAAGTGAGGGGTTTAGGAATGGGATTATCGATCAATTCTGTTGTTCTATGTAAAATTAAGTTAGTGGGGACTGGGATGGAGAGGAATGTTGATACGGAAGGAATTGGGTAAAATTAAGATTGAGAAGTTTAGTGAACAAGGTAATAAGGATAGTATGCTAAGAACGCTCCCAAGTAAATCAGTTGAATGTGAAAAAGTTAAACTGAATAAATCTGGAAGCAAAAGAAGGAAGCGTCTTTGTTAGCAGTGCAAAGGAAGTATGTGGGTGTGCTAAAGGTAGGAAGTAAGAATGATAAAAGTGAAGTGGTGGAATGAAGAGGTGAAGGCAAGCGTTAAAAGTAAAAAAAGAAGCGTGGTTGAAATGTACTAAAGCACATGATGAAGTTTCAAAAGAAAGATGCCTGGAATATATAAAGAGGAAAAAAGGAATGCTAAAAGATGCATAACGTAAGAGAAAAGAAGAGGTAAATGAACAGTTTTGGAAGGAGGATGAAATGGGGACATAAACAAGGGAAATAGGAAGCTCTTCTGGAAGGAAGCGCGAAGGTTAAGAATGAGAATAAGGGGGACCTGCTCAGAATAATGAATAGAAGATGGTGTTTTTGTAACTGATGAAATGGATGTTGAGTGGAGTGTGGAAAGAACACTTTGAAAATATGTATAATAATATGGGCAGTAATGAAGAGGTGATAAATGACTGTGTGTGGGTTTGATGGTGGCAAGAAGGAATAGGTATTTTTGGGGATGAGGCTATTAGCAAAGAGGAGGAAATGGTAGAGTGAGATAAGTTTGAAGATGGTAAAACTGCAGTATAGATGAAAAATTACTGGTGAAATGAATCAAGAACGGAGGCGAGATGGTGATTGATTGGATCTTGAAGTTGTGTAACAAAGCGTTTAATTGGAGGGTATAGTTCCGAGGGATTGGGAAGGATAGCAGTAATAGTACCACTTATATAAGGGTAAGGGAGATAAAAGGAAAACTGTAGAAATTATAGGTATTTAGTTTATTGGAGTGTTGTAGGGAAGAAATATGCTGGTGTTTTGGTCGGAAGAGTGCGTCCGAATGACAAAGGAACTGATTGGTGAAGAAAAAGGGTGAGTTTAGGAGTAGTAGAGGATGTGTGGATACAATCTTTACATTGAAACAAATAGATAGAGAAAATGAGGGAGAGGAAGAAAAAATTGTATTCTAGGTTTTATAGATTTGCCCAGGGGTATGATGGGTTAAGTAGGGAAGGACATGGCAGGTGTTAGTGATTATATAGTGTTGGTGATAGGCTTCTGAAAGGAATCGAATCAAGAAGTATGTATGACGATAGTGAGGCCTGTGTAAGAATAAATGGTGTCAAAAGTGGTTGGTTTAGTATTAATAGCGGGAGTGAGGCAGGGTTGTGTTTATGTCTCCTTGGTTATTCAATTTGTATATGGATGGGGTTTATGAAAGAATTGAAGGTGGGTGTGACAGGAAATGGGTTGTTTAGAATGTGGAGAATGGAGTGGAGGGTGCCCTACTAATTATATTTGCGGATGATTTGGTTTTTGTGTGTCGAATCTGAAGAGTTTGAGAGGATTGGTAGAGAGATTTGGCAGGGGTGTGTAAAAAGGAGGGGTTTGAAAGTAAAACGTAGGAGGACCAGTCCTCACCTCGTGTGAAGTTATGTAGAATGGTGAGGAGCTGGAACCAAGTGTCTGAGTTTAATTATTTTAGGGTATATGTTGGATGAGAAGGGAAGGATTGATGCAGAGTGTAAAAGGAAAGTTGTGAATGGCACTAAGGTGGGTGTGCACTTAAATCGTTGGTGAATGTAAAGGGACTAAGTCTTAAGTGCGCTAGGGTCTTACTTGAGGGTATGTTTTTTACCTGTGTTATTGTATAAGTAGTGAGACTATGATCTGGGAATATAGAAGTATAGATCTAAAGTTTCTTTGTGTTCAGATGGAACATTCTTAAGGGCATGCTAGGTGGTGAAGAAGAATTGATAACATGAGGAAATGAACATATTAGAGAGTTGTTGGTGTGAAGAAAGGGGTAAACGAGAGAATAAATGAAAATATGTTGAGATGGTTTGGTCATGTGGAAAGGATGAATGATAGTCGGTTTTTAAGCAGATGTATAGTGCGAGTGTGTTGAAAACCGACCGGCTGGGAGATCGAAGAAAAAGATGGATTGAGTCAGTAAACGAAATGTCTGAAGGAGAGAAAATGTGAGTTTAGGCAAGAGGCGAAGAATAAAGGTGCAATAATAGAGAGAAATGGCGGGGTTTTTTGTGGGGGGGTATGTTTGTGGCCCACCTGGGTCAAGGGATGAACCCTTAACTACGATTTACCATAGTGAGGGGTCCGTTTCAGTCCCGTGAAGTATAGGGTGGATTTTCTGACTGCGACGAGTCCTTACTAATTAATGGAACAGAGGGGGGGGGGGTAAGGCTGGGCTTTCTTTTCGACTTTTGTCATATTCTATTCTACTGCTTTTCTTTTCTGATGCTTTTTACGCACCTTACCACCAGTCTTGGGGGAAAAAAGGTAGAAGAAGAATATATATTATATATATATATATATATTATATATATAGTATATATATATATATATATATAATATATATATATTATAATATATATATATATATATATTATATATATATATATAAATCAGTTCATGGTGAAAATGTAATAATTATATGTCCTAGAGCACTAATAAAAACTTTATTAAGTACTAAACTCTACTTTATATATATTGTATACCTCTTTTAACATATTGTATTTAACTGTATTTTAATGTTAAATACCCTAAAAAGACTTGATATATATAAAAAATAAGTAATTTAAAAAAAAAAAAATTGGCCTTTGTTTTTTTTAAAAAAAAAAACATCTTTTTAAAAAAAAAACAAACAAAACGTTTTTTTAATCCCAACCCTATATATATATATATATATATATATATATATATATATAATATATATATATATATATATATATATATATATTATATATATATATATATATATATTATTGATGCTGCAAGATGTCATTTTTTTTCGCATACGGCGGATGCGGATGTTTGAATTTTAACATCCGCATATGCGGATGGTTTGATATATATATATATATATATATATATATAATATATATATATTAATATCTATATATATTTATATATATATATATATAATATATAATATAATATTTTTAAATATAAATACTATATATATATATATAATATAATCTTAGTTTAAGCCACAATCTATTAATGATAAATAATTTGTGTTACCAGGGTGCGGACGGCGAACCCCAACTTAAATGCACCCACACCAACCTCTTTTCCCCAACCTCTGCCCTTAATGAAAGAGATTTTACAATGGATTATATACTTTTTGCACTAGTAATGAAATTCAAATATAAGATTGTGCTTGAAAAACATCAATTTTTCTGCCTTTTCTGCTGAGAGTCTATTTCTCTCTTCATCATATATTAGCCGAGCATTGCTAAATACTCTCAAACTTGGACACTAGTTGGGGGACAGGCCAAGTATTTCCTTGCAAGTTTACTCAAGCGTGGGATCATAATTTGTATCTTGTCGTTTTACTTGGTGATAGTTTTCAATCATTTGCACTACATCTTTTGGTAATGCGTGTGTTTCTTCATCACTACTGTTCTGTAGAAATTCTTCCAGTGAATCTGTTATTGATTTACTTATAGAAGGTGTTGGTTCTGTAGATTTCGTTTTTTTTTCTTAAAAGGGTTGGCGAATTAATAGACTGTTCGGATTGAAGTTTTTCAACTACAACACAAAGTGACGATATAACTTGTTCTAATATTGTGTTACAAAAAAAATTTGCCTTTATAACGGGGATCTAAGTAAGTTGCAAAAGTATGAAGGTCGTTAATTTCCACAGAACCAAAGCGTTTTTCTAGCTTTAATTTTATAACATCTTTCATTCTTTTTTAAACCGTCATTTTTCATTTGAAGATGGTTCAAAATGCTTCCTTAGCCTTGAGATTAATGGTATTACATCGGAGACAGAAGCTGTAGAGGCGCTGATTTTTTTGGTAATCTCTTCAAATGGTTTCAATAGCTTAATGCAGTGTGATATGATGTCATTTTCCACATTAGGAAGAATGTTAACATTGGAATACGAACTGGCGTACAAAGCAAGAGGTTCTTTGAGAAATACCATTCTTTCCATCATATGAAGTGTACTATTCCAGCGAATTGGAACGTCTTTGATAACATTAAGATATGTCATATCAAGCCGTTTTTGAATTGCCTTCAAACCATTTTCATTTTCAGATTCATCTTAAGTATTTTGTTATGAAATTCTTTATCAAATCTCGACAATAAATATCCGCGCAACATCCGCAGGGCAAAGCGCGGATGCGGATCTTTAATAATGTGCGGGCATGCTCCGCGGATGTGCGGATGTTACCTGCATCATTAATATATATATATATATATATATATATATATATATATATATATATATATATATATATATATATTAAAATATATATATATATATATAATATATATATAATATATATATATTATATATATATATATATATATATATATATATATATATATAAAGGGAAGGACTTGGAGTGATGTAGATGGTCTCTTCTGAAGTCCCTCTATATAAGTAAAATATGAGAGTTTAAAAGTTTTGTAGTTCACAACTACGTCAGCAATGAAAGGCCACTGCGATTCAAGTTATCTCTTTATGAAGAGCAGAACAAAAGCTCTGCTATAAACTTATCTCTTTATGAAGAGCAGAACAAAAGTTCTGCTATAAACTTATCTCTTTATGAAGAGCAGAGCAAAAGTTCTGCTATAATTTATCTCTTTATGAAGAGCAGAACAAAGGTTCTGCTATAAACTTATCTCGGAACTTGTCCTTTAAAAGGATGTTAACCGATATATATCGAACGAACGATGTAATCGATTTTTTTCGATTATTTCAAGGCAATAGAGCGTCAAAGTTGCCAATAACAGTTTTTTGTTTTTTGTTTTTTAACTAAAGGAATACCCAAGATTAAATCGCAAAGATGGAAAGAGTCAGGGTCTCTTGGCCTCAGCGGGGGACGAAGGGGGAGGGACTTCGTCCCCCTCTGTCCCACCGTCGGCTCGAGCCCCTTAAGAAATTTTTTTTTTAAAAATTAACATAAAAATTAGCATGATAAAAGAAAGCAACTTGTGGTAACTCTTGCGCTCCTTCTATTGGAGTTTTAGCTAACACTTGACACTTCAGGGTTCTACGCGTAGCGTTCGGCAATTTTTCGATATCATGTCTTTTTATGTAACATCCTTTTAAAGGAGTAGTGCCCTTATCTCTTTAAGAATGGAAACAAAATTTCCTATTATCTCTTTAATATAGCGTAACACAAGGTTATTTTAGGATTTAAAATAAAACCCAAAAATTAATGAGATTTATTCACAAAAGTCTTCCTGTTTGAGAACTTCTTCTTTTTCGTTAAGTTCGT
>JABUQX010083990.1:80000-94854 GCA_015478945.1 Trachelipus rathkii | reverse complement strand
ACTTAAACATGAAAATATAAATTAAGGAAGAGGTTGAAAAGATAAATTCATAAGGTAATAGTGATAAGATTGGGCTATATATAATACCACCAACAGGTATCAAACAGTATAAATCAATATAGAAGTCAGCAAGCCGAAAATCAACGAGAAACATCTGATTACCAGATACAAATTAATGAATAAAATCACTAAAAATCACACGAGAGTAGTAAATTCTACCACAAACGCGTTATTGTGAGTTAACTAAGAATATAAATAATTATACTAATTATCGAGATAGATCCTAATCAATTCTTATATAGAAAAGAATAATCAATATCCATATCATTCGTATAATAGCAAATAACACCTTATCCTTAAAGAAAAATACTCCCTTCTGTCAAAAGAAATTATAGGTTATTGTATGGAAGTGAATCCCTAGTAAGGAAAGAAAAGCCAGAAACGATCGTCGCAGTTCTAGAAAGAATCATCAGATACAAAATACAAATTTATTATCTAATCACTGATATATAGAAATGAAAACTAAACTAGAAAAAAAATATATATGCCATAGAAGTTTGATATGCTTATTTAATACCATTATTATATATTATACAACCTAGTTGTTAAACTATACGGACATCTAACTCATAAGAGTGACGTATGCAAGCACTCACTCTCTATGACTAGCCATAACCTGGCATTATGTCAATAATCATTGTTCATTATATTAGTATCTAAGAATATGACTCACTCTATAGAAATGATTCTATATATATATACTATTGTAACTAAATTAGTATATAACACCCCTCAGATGGTACCTTACATGATTTATTATGAAACATCTCAACAATCGTATCCCCCATGCCCTACATGATAACTTAACTACATTATTACAGATACCTCATACATGTCAACCTTATATATTATCTGATAGCAGTTTCATACTATACTAATAACACTCACCAGCTCATTAAATTCAAGTAAAGGTCGCAAGTATAGACTCACCTGGTAAGAGACATAAGAAGTACACCTACATATAGTAACGAGGTACTACCAAGATTCTAAATATATAGGTCCTAGTTAATCTATATACATAATACGGGATTACTTATATGGAATAATATATATAATAAGTAATTTCTTTATAGAGGCTAGTACTGTACATAATTATACTCTATAATATATGGATCACTCTATTATGCAGCATTACCTTATACATCATACCTGTATTAATTAGCTTACCATATAATCTTAACTAATTGGTTGCCGACTTCGTTTGGAAGAAATGACCTAACAATTATAGAGTGTTAGAATTTTTAAGTAAAAATTTATTATATAGATATAAGATAATTTAATTAATATATCTACAAGGTACACGATAAGATAGATTATATTTTAAATCCTATTATCTTATACTATATCTGATATAAGTCTATATATACTGATAAAATTAAATATAAATTTGACTTTAAATCTCAACATCGATATTTGAAAAATGGAAGGCATGGGAAGAGAAGCTCCGTGACCAAGACATAGATAAATGCAGCTCAGGTTGACCAAGCTTCAATCTGTCGTAAAATATACTCCTCCACCACACAACAGCACATAATCATCATAAATAAATACCCGTACAACCTCCTTTTCACAATGCAGCCACCACATCATAAGATCGAGCCAATAAAAGGAGAAAAGTATCACCGATTGTATTCCTAGATGGTGTAAGTCTTTAGGACAAGTTTGTAATTTCACATATACTTAAGGAATAAGAGATGGAAATATTAAGATATAAATACTTATAAATTACTCATAATAAATATATATATTAAGATATACATATAACACTGATATATATTAATATATATATAATTATATATAATTATTTATAATATAAATATATAAACAATATATTATATATATATATTTAACATAACATACAATAATCTCAATAACATTAATATGAACACTATATAATAATAATGAGACACTATATATAATATAATACAATATATTATATATATGTGTGACTTTTAAAAAATATCACATTTAATTTTTAAAAATTGCCCCTAGTCGTTAGAGAGTTATAAAACTACATATAATACTGACTTTCTATGTATTGTACCAGAGTAATCCCTCGTAAGTATGTAAACATCCCACAATCTATCTTTTTGAGTTTTATAAAGAAAAGAGATACATCGGATCGGAGGACTGCGAATACAGTATCATAAATGAATGAATAACTCATGGAACCGTTCTTCAATCGTTAAAATAGGGTCCATCCGCACTTGTTTTAATTTATTTTTATATAAGATATATCATCTGTCTTCTTGCTTGAATGTTTCCACCACAACCAAGGTAGAAAACAGATTAATGGTTATCCCTATCAAGATGTTCATAATTTTTGTGCAGCAGAACTATTATTAAATTGGAGATCCTGATACTTAATTTGAGATAGAAAATTGACACGATAATTTTTTCCATTGTTGAAGAATTTTCAATTATCTATCTTGTAGTTAAATTTTATCTCTCTCTCCATCTTATGTATAGTTTCTATTTAAGATCATATTGAGGTATGTATAGTAACGAAATACAAGCAGATACGACACCATTACTGAAAAAAGTCACATAAACTAGCTGACTTTAATAAATGCGATTGCAGGCTGGCGTGATATTGCAGAATACGAGACAGACCGCAGAGTCCCTAGTAATCGCAATGAGGCAAATAGCGCTGCGCTCCTAAATGTCGCCGACAGGCTCAGTTTATTATCCCTCATATTAATATTGAGCAGATAATACTCTCCAATTGGAAAACGGAAATACAATTGCACATTAAGGTAAAGGAGGCAAAAAATCAGCGCAGAAATAAAGCGCCGATTGAGAGAATGCAAGAAAATGTTTCCTCAATTTAATACATGACCTAAAGACTCTGTCGTGTAACAACAATACTCAGCGCGGTAGTATACCCGTCGCAAGTAAAACTTGTATATGGAAATGAGATTATAAAAGTCAAATATTACAGGATAGAAAGAAAAACATACTCACTATTCAGACAGACATCACATTACCAACATAGCGAGTATACAACCGCAAAAGGTGGTATACTCGTTCGTCACTACTTACATATCTATATACTATATCTCATAGACATCAATTATTCCCCCGATTCCAACCAAGAGGTGATTGTCAAGAATTTTAGTAATGACCTGAGTCATTCTTGCGAAAAAATGATTGGTCTAAGCCATCAGAGGGTGCTATTAAGGACATTAAGTATTACATTGCTATTCTATTTATTTGGCGAAAAATTCTGAGAAAAATAATTCGTCTGCTGGCATACTGTACAGAGAAACTAATATTGCTGTTATCAAAATGATATAATTCTACAGATAGCATCGTATAGCGATTAAACATATCAGGTACTTTGAGCCAAGGTGCCAGCGTAATTCTGTCTAATTTTTTGTATATAATGTAGCTTCTCTGGTCACTATGAGATATATATAATAAATACAGGGCCAATTAATTAATATTTATAGAGTGTACCCAGACAAATAAAATAATTCGTCTCGCCAATGCAGTTCCAATAAGGGTCGTCGTCTCTCTATCTCTGTCCAGTAGGGCCCACACATGCAGGGATGAAATATCTCTGTCCAGCTAGAACGAACAATCCCCCAGTCAGAATACAGAAACTTCTCAGATATCATTTAGGTCTCCCTCTAAGAAATCTACTCCTCTACATCCGGTTAAAGCATGTCCCAGTGAGAATTATACTTTCCTGTACAACTTCATCACGACCGCGATTATCGAAAAAAAGTCGCTCCTTACTACCCTTCTCTATCACAATGTTCCTCACATAAATGAGTCACAGAGAAATATATTCAATCCACGTTTCTCGGAGGTAGGGACCGGACCGCGTCGGTAAAACTTAAACACTACTCTACTACTGGTACTCTTTTTCGTAGCTCTCATATCTCATGGTGGAAAGAATTATGCATCCATTCACTGTCAAGCAAGCATTCATATATCACTATAGACAATAATAGAATCACGCTACTAGTATCGATAGCATGAATAAAAATATCTAATTTTCATAAGACTATTTATATACATTAAATCACTTTCTCATAAAAAATGCCATCAAACTATTGATTCTCCTTTATTATAAGTAACGTAAAAATCCCTTTACCCCTCACTTTTTAAGATGTTAACTTATACATAGAGTAACGATTATAGATAATCAGCATGGTTCTAGACGTATTAAATAATATAATATATATACCTTCAGTCATTTCTCTTCAAACGCGCGTTGATATTATATAAATATTATACTATTATAATATCACTGGTATCATTAATTAATAGGCAGATCCGAACCGAACAAGTATAAACAGCAACGTACTAGAAGCTACACAAAGTAAAACAAAAGAATAACATTGATGCGAGATTGAAAATAAGAACACCAACCCCAAGCAGGTAAAATGATCAAGTAAAACTAAGTATCCAACAAGAAATGAAAAAAGTTCTAATTTAGGAGACAAATTCACGAACCCGCCGAATTTAAAGAAATAAACCCTTTATTATAAAGTTTTTTTGTGAGCCTTCCTACAACAGTCTCGGTCATATACTCAATGACAATTAGCCATACTTTTTTGTCTGACCAATTAAAATACGTCCCCCTCAGACCTTCTAAGGAAAAAAAATCGAGTAATACATTTCGCCTAAGGGTCTCAAATCCATAAAAATGAGATCCATATTATCACCTGTTTGACATCTATCATTGTAGACCCACATTCCTTTGATTTTTCCTGACCAGCAGTTATTGTTACCCGAAAATACCAATCAATATTTTTAAGTGATTCAGGCGAGTTAAAATGACAACTTTGGTAAGTTATTGGGAGCACAGGTTCCGGCTTTAAAGTAACAGATGATTATTACTGCCTTCCTGTATTTATTTCTTAACTATGAAGCAGAACCAAGTAACCATCTACCAGATTGACACTGGACAAAAACTGTTCCAAATTCAAAATAGCTATCGTAAAACAAAAATAATCTGATAAAGTTTGGCTGACTAGGCCATTCCCTTGTCTATAATAAGTAACATATATGTTTAAAACCACATATAAAAACATAAAAAAAGAGATATTACACTATTAAAAGATACGAATCTTATTAGTAAAGACTAATTAAAATAACTTCATTATTTCATTACTACGAAACCTTACGACACTGAATAAAGAATCATGACAAAAAATTCCTACTAAAAAAGAAATAGCGATATAATAATGGGTTTTTACTGTAGATATCTAACACTTCTCTTTCATCGGTGTGCAATATATTACGAAAAATAATATGATCTCTTTATAACATAATATTTTATAAAGAGAGTTTTATAAATATAATCCATCAGATCAAATGACGGTATTTTAAAATGAAGTAGAAGAATTCCTCGGGGTAATAATAATATAATATATGTAAGAAAAAAATACTGTCATTGGAAAAGTTTGTCCCCTTATTGAGGAAGAAAATCCCCCGGTAAGAATTCATACACATAGGGAAATGATAAACAAAAGGAGAAGGTTCAAGACCTAATCTCGAAAAGTTGTAGATAGTTTTGTGAAATATTACGAAAAATGAAAAACTGAATTTTAGTTCCATGAGATTTCCCATAGATGAACCGAAAATCTAGAATGCCTGATTGAGGCCATGCTTAAGCATCAAGCAGCCCTTAGCTTTGGCGATCCATTAGATGCAGTGGAACGGAGTGGCCACAACTTTCACATTCAATTGACTTTTACGAAAACAAAAAGAATTCCCTAGACCTGTCCCGATTCTTACCAGTCCGCCGAAGGTTCCAGGGACCTCTACGCCCCAAGAGATAGAGCACAGACAATGCAAAGAAATTGCTAAGAGGCAGGAACAACATTTATCCACACAAGTAAGTCCCCTTTACTCAGATCCATCCACAGTGCTCGCCCGTTGTTTCAACGGTTAGAAAGCCAGATGGTAAACTACGATTTCGTGTTATAGATTAGATTATACGGAAAACCCCTTAATATAGTTACAACAAAAACGGATTCTTTTCACCTTAGCAGATCTCGATTTAATAGACCACTGATATATTAATCAATGGCACGGTAACATTTACCTTCCCCTTTCCCACAATCGACTTTAGTCGCGCACGCTCACGGCTATACTAATCAGGTTTCAATGAAACCTGATAGTATATTGAGAAAAGACGTGCTCTTTCCTCGCCCGACCTTTTTCAACAATATGAATCATCTGAAAATGCCTTTGGTTTGTGAAGAATGGTCAGGCCACTTTGCCAAGGCGCGGAATGATGGCTTTCGGCGTTGCGTGGGTTCCTTGCGTTACAACCAATGGTTATGGCTATATTTTAGATCGAGTGAATTAAATTAATCCTTCAGTAAAAACGGTTGAAAGACCACACTATTGATCACCGCTATGGATCAGGTTTGCAAAGCTTTGGAAACCAACAGGTTATATAGCTAAAACCCAGTTAAAAACTCGCCGCCTTTGCCGGAAGCCGAAGTGGAGTTATTTGGGTGGGCCACCTACTAATATCAAATAAAGGCAATCTCATACGATTAAGGCCATAGTTGCAAGAAGAACATAAAAGGGGCATTAGAATTTCCTATTCCCACCACAGTTAAGAATCTTCTTTTCGCTCAATTAAATTTTTGCGGCATGGGTTAACTTCTATAGAAGGCACATCCCAAACTGTTCCCAAATCACAAATTAGTAAGCCGTTGTCTTGTCAAACGGACGGTAAAGAACAAATTTAAAATGGACTCCTTGGAATGTCAAACAGGCCCCTTTGACAGAATTAAAAGGCCGCTTTAACTATCCCTTTATTGGGTTTCCCCCGATTACAAGCCTGACGTTGCCTCACCGATGGAAATTGCACGTAGAAAACCGCTTGCCGATGTCAGGCTGGCGGGAAGTGGCGCTTGCTTGTGGTGGCAAATACAAAATGATGAGACGCAAGCCTATTGCTTCAATAATCGATGAACAGTTTAATGGGGCCCAAAACGGAACTATGGCCGTCATTGATAAAGAGCTGAGGCCCTGGTTGGGCAGATAGAAGTCATTAAGGACTTTCGCTAAGAAGGGGTCAAATTCGTAATTTTCACTGACCATTATTCGACAGAATAAGGGTACTTATGCCCCTCATATTACCTGCCAAAATAATGAAGCCTTATAGACAGGGAATTAGCTCGCACCATGGAGGAATTAGAATGAATATCGATTTTGCAAATCAAACATAAGTTTCCGGCAATAGAAACGTTGTTGCTGGACAGCCACTGTCCCAGAAATCCCGCCATAACGGAAGAATCCGAAAATGTGCCAGATATTATAAATTCTGACTTTATTCCAGAAGGATATTTCCAAATAGAAATCGCGGGAGGAGGTAACTCCTTGTTTAAATGTTTCGCCCTTTGTCATTATGGGTCGGTAGATCGACATATAGAAATGAGAGACACCTTGGTAGGGGGAATTACAACGACATTTAGTCAAATACAAATTGACCGGCAAACACAAATCAAATAAGAAAACTATAGAATTAATTAAAAGTTTCCAGGTCAACTTACCAATTCTAGAAGGTGATAACGCATTT
The DNA here is from genome assembly GCA_015478945.1 of Trachelipus rathkii. Lineage (NCBI taxonomy): Eukaryota > Metazoa > Arthropoda > Malacostraca > Isopoda > Trachelipodidae > Trachelipus > Trachelipus rathkii. The sequence goes on along the minus strand of JABUQX010083990.1, from coordinate 87,242 downwards.
ACTAGAATTGTTGCAAAAACCCCAGTATACATTTATTATAATGGCAATCATCAGCCCATAAAACATGGTTCCCAATTTCATAATGAAGCTTGTTTACAAAAAATGTTTAGCAGGCAATTCATTATAAATATTAATTATTTGATATCCCACTTCCAAGAACTGGTAAGCTAAACTTAGTAAATATCTAAAAAGGTATTTATTACAGCAATATAGCTAATGTATGTATTTTCCTTAAAATTATTATCATTTGTGTAAAGTTTTGTGTAAATATAAAAGATATTGTTACACTATACACTATCCAACAAAGTAAAATAGGAGTGGAGAGCAAGATTTAGCCCATTAGGCGAAGAAATGTAACGGTTAGAGTGCCCGTTGCCGCTCCTGCAAGCAACGTTTAATTTTTCTTTGGTTGTGGTTAGATATTTAAAAATTAATTAACATTATATTTTGAAAATTATTTTTTTGGTAAATAATATCGGTAATGATCCTCGAAGTTGGAGTTAATCTGGTAAAATTCTTGGAAAGTTGGCCTAAAACATCATCATATATGGTATCTATATGTTTATTTTATTATGTAGTCATTATTTTCATCATTTAATAACCAAAATAAACTTTTATTTGTATTTTTTCTTTTATTTTAGTAGACTTTTGATCATAGAAGCCATGAACCTTTATATGGCAGTAACTATTTAATATCATGGGGTTATCAAGTAATTACTTAAGGCCTGAATTACATGATGAATTTTTCACTTATATTGCAATCAAACATTTTTATTATACTAAAATTGGTAATCTGAAATACCAGTCGTCTTTTAAATTTTTATCAAACAATATCCTGGTTTGAAGTGGTGTTCAATTTAATGAAACAGTGTGGCTGTCCTAAAAAGGTCAGTAGTAGTGAAGCAAGTTATGAATTATCTTATTATATATAAGTATAAAAATAATCATAGTAATTTAATATTAATAAATGCAATAATACAACTTACCACTTCTTCCAGTGATCCAAAAATTCAACCATAATTGGGATCTTCAGTGGACATTCCATTCATAAAATCTTCATAGATTCACATCTGAAAAGAAAGAATTCAGAAAATCTTCATAGATTCACATCTGAAAAGAAAGAAAAAATAAAAGAAGCCCCTACCAAATTACACTTGTCAATGGTCGGGGTAAGCTATTGAGATGTTTTAGACAGAAATATTTTAATTGAACTGAACTAATTATGTAAAATATTATGGATATCATTTAATTGCTATGTATGGATAAGTAAAGGAAGAAGAGAGACTTACCTTGTTCTTTTTCTCTTCAGGTTTCTTTTCTTGGATTATTTTCCCAGATGAATTCTTTTTGATTTATTCTCTTGGCTGTGGTTTGGAAGGATTCTTCTCTCAGATAGATTTCTTGTGAGGAAATTCTTTTCTTAAATCCAAATATATGGATTATTGCTTAAATACCTACTATTTAGAAAAACTAACTGTTTGTTTAAAAACTTTGGAAGAATAAAACTTTATTAAATAAACATATAACAGTGGTATCTTATGAATAGAAGTGATAGTTAAATAGAAAAAGACTACGATAAATAGAAGTGATAATAAAGAAACAGACCATTAGAAAAGAAGCTGGATAAACTATATATTATTGTGAAAATTATAGAAACAATGAAAGAAAATTATAAACTTTATTTATCTTTGTAAATCACATGGTGTTGGAAAATTGATGTTACTTTAACTCTTTGTATTCATTTATAATTTCTTATATTTTTGTAATTACTACACAACCATAAGGTTTAACGTATTTTAATATTATTATTTTACTATATTATGATGCTAAATTGTTACTACAACCATTTGGTTCATTAGTTTAAATTATTAATATTCATAATTTCCGTATATTCATGATAAATTGTTGATGACAACCGTTTGGTTCATTACCTATATTCTTATATTTTATGATTGTAATTGTAATTATTAGATCACAACCATCCGGTTAAAGTTCTTTATCTTTGAATTCTTTGTAATATTGACAACCTCTTGGTTAACGATTAATATATTCTTTGTATTGTATTACATTACAACCTTTTGGGTTTACTTCGTTTATGTAAATTGAATAATACTCCATGTCTCATATTTTCTTTTATACAACCAATTGGTTCTTTAGATTAATATTAAAACAGCATATCACTATATATTAAGATTTATTTTCTTTTGAATTTAAACTCATGATTAATGTTATTTTTTCTTTGATATAATATATACGAGGGGAACCTCAAATAATAACCATAATTATTATTATTATTATACTATTATAATATCGAACACCTGAGAGGTATAATATTCATTTTTCTTAGTTTCAATAAACACATTTTAGTACTGAGTTTCTATTTTCCCCGTTATTTTTTTGCTTTTTGTTTTGTTTTCTCCCTTATCTTAGGTTGGTTATAAACCTCATTTAGAGAAGTAAACCAAGTAAAACTCCCATTAATCGACGCTGGATGTAAGCAAAACACGTCAAGTCCTTAGACACTCAACTCCCGTTAACAAAAAACTTCGTCTTCGTCTTTTTCACCGAAACTTTGGACGGCAAGAAGCCAGAGGGATCGTCATATATTCGTCAAGTCTTCCGTGGACCGATTAAGGTGTGATATTTTATCGTTTTCTCATAAATTAACTTTATTGACTTTAGTAGTTATTAGAACTTTACCATAATATAGGAGAGTGGAATCTTTATTTGAGGGTGTCCTCGTAGTTGTCATAAAAAACGCTAGCAGGTACCTTTCCGGCTCTCCTTAATATATATTATATATATAATATATCAATATGATATCATATGATATATATATATATCTCAAGCTTATATCATATATATATATATTTATATTTATCTATATATATATATTATAATTAATAATAATCATCAGATCCATTGTGGAATGTAATAATATATGCCCGTAGAGCACTAATAAAACTTTATTATGTACTAAAACTCTACTTTAATATATTGTATGCCTCTTTAACATATTGTATTTACTGTATTTAATTCTAAATAACCTAAAAAGACTTTATATATATGGTAAAATAAGTAATTAAAAAAAATACAAAAAAAAATAAAATTTTAGGACTTTGGTCTTTTTAAAAAAAAACGAGTTTAAAAAAAAAAAACGAACCTTTTTTTTTATTCCAACCCTATATATATATATTATAATATATATATATATATATATAGTATATATATATATATATAATATATATATATATATCACAGTGATAGGAAAGGTTAAGCAACATTATCATCATTAGAAATGCTTTCGAGTATATTATTAGTGAGGATCTGCTTTTCGTAATTAATTCAGTATTTTTTATCATTTTTTAAGAATAGAAAATTTTATCATTAATTCAATAATGTTTAGATTGTAAAAATTATTTAGAATAATTTTTAAGAGTAATATTTAATATTGTATAATTATTTGGAATAATTTTACGAAATTTGTAATAATATTTATAGTGATTTATAAGTAAGCGCTTTAAGTAAGAATGGTATAAAAGAGCGAGCTTTATACATATAAGTGTTCATTCCTTGTTCGCCACTCTTTATATCTGGACTCTTTGACGTGGATTAAAAGGTTAAGATTAGTTATTCTCATTTCATTATTGCAAACCTTCCCGGTACAACCTTGGATTTACTGAAGACTGCAAGAGAAGGAGTTTAACAAGAACCTGAGAGAAGACTCCGCGAAAACTTGAGGACCTAAAGGAAGCTCAGGAGGAAACTTAAGAAGAAAGTAAGGAAGCCTCTATACAATGGCTCAAACGACTTGACGGGGATTCAGGAAGACAGAAGTACGCCAGAAGAAATAAGGCTAGTAACGACCTGGGAAGTGTCACGACCCTAGACAACTACTTCAGAAGGAGACTACTCATCTGTAGGTGGCCAGGAAGATTTACCAGGATATTTATTATGGACATAATTGGGTCGGCCTGTCCGGGGATTAGCTTTGAAAGTAGAGGAAGCGAAGACTTAAAAGGGGGCCTGTTTTTGTGATTGATCAGTTGAATATACTGGAAATTCAAGCGAAATTTGACTTGGGATACTTTTAATGAATTCACGTCCTGGACTGGAAGCGTTGTATAAAACTTTGAAAAAACTTACGAAAAAGAATGGATAATAGCTCATTACATAAGCTATGTCAGGAGTTAGGTTTGAAAGGCAAAGAGGCCAGAGATTTTATAGCAGAAGAAAGAGCTGCTGAGGCCGCGAGGCGGAAAGAAGAACGAGAGGCTATTGAGAAGAGAGCCGAGAGAGAGGCCCTCGAAAAAGAGAAGGAGCGCGAATACGAGCTCAAGAGACTGGATCTAATGAATCAGGCGAGGGTAACTAATGACACCTCGGAAAGTTTTCAGATAAGAGCTAAGGTGCCGAAGCTTCCTCCATTTACCGACGGAAAGGATGATATGGGGAGCTATCTTGAACGATTTGAACGTTTCACCAACGACAACGCGTGGAACGCAGAAAACTGGGTGTTGTATCTCAGTGTGTTACTAACAGGACGCGAACTAGAGGTATATTCTAGATTACCTTGTGACGTTGTTAGCAATTACACTACCCTAAAGGAGGCACTACTGGTAAGATATAACCTGACAGAGAATGGTTATAGGAAAAAGTTCAAGGAAGAAAAACCATTAGAAAACGAGACGCCCGCACAATTTGCCGAGAGACTAAGGACATACCTAGATAAATGGGTGGAACTCTCAAGAACAGAGAAGACGTATGAGGGTGTAGCAAAGCTCATTACAGTAGAACAGTTTCTGCACGCATGCCCGAGAGATCTGACGGTATTCCTAAGGGAAAGGGCGACAAGATCTTTAGAAGCTATGGTGGAAGAAGCAGACAATTATCTAAGAGCTCACGGCCGAACGCTTACATCTAAAGCAAAGAAATATGAAGATAGTACCGACGATTCACGAAGAAATTGGGCGTTGGAGGTACCAGAGGTAAGATGCTACAAATGTAATGGGATAGGTCACAAAGCTCGTGAGTGTCGGATAGACGCCAATAATTATAATAATAAAACCACTACCGATCCGCGATGGAGGAAAGAACCGAGACAGGAATGGGGCGGAAGATACGCCGAGCGTAGGTTTAACCAAGGGGACACCCACGCGCGAGGTAAATACAAGGGTACAGAAGCCGCCGCTTGTATAATCACGAATGTGGACGACCATTCGTCGGAGCAAGAAATTAGAGAAAGTATAGAAGGGGAAACTCTAGAATTAAAAAATGGAACGTTAATCCCGATTGTAAGAATGGCTTGCGGCGATATCGTAGGAAAAAAAGGAAATAACATGCCGATAACGAAAGGAACGGTTAACGGTTATTCATTACAAACATTACGCGATACCGGATGTAGTGGTGTACTCGTGAAACAGGAGTATGTACACCCGGGGCAACTAAACGGCAAGAAGGGGAATTTGCTCCTCGCTGATAATACGATCAGAGAAGCGCCATACGCCAGAATTTACGTTAACACTCCGTACTATGAAGGGGAAGTTGAAGCGCTGTGTCTTCCTGATACGATATGCGACCTTATAATTGGAAATATAAAGGGAGCGAAATCACCGGATTGTATAATTGAAGAAAAAGCTGAACCGGCAGCATTGGGAATTGAAGTAGAGAATTTAACGGGAGGGGACGAACCTCCGAAAATAGAAGATCCACGTGATATCTTGAAAATTGACCGAAAGAGTTTGAAACGACTACAGAAAGAAGACTTGTCGTCAAATCAGTACGAGAAACTAGAAACATTCGGAGAAGACGCTGTAGAATGTGTTGAACTTTTGCTGGATGTGCAATTACCTATGGAAGTAAAGGAAAGGTTGTTAGAGAGAAGCCTTCCATGTTCCGAATCGGAAATGGAACAACCAGAATGTAATGAAGTCGATTCAGATTTTGATGACGCCGCCAAGAACTTTGAAGAAGTTGCTGAAGAAAGTAGCGTTGAAGTAAATCAAGAATCTGAGACTTCGAGAGTACAGGAAGAAGATCAACGAGGGGTCAAACGAACACTGTCTCCTATTCGGTCAACTGATTACTCAAGAGGAGCTAGATCGGACATTCAAAATTTGGGAACGGAAAATGAACCAAGAATTGATTCGACAGAAGTTGTCCTGGATTGGAACGAATCCGATTTTAGTTCGGAATCTAATGAAGAGATAAAGCACTCTGCAACTCCCTTAGTTACGGAAGACTCTGCCCACATGTGGCGTGATGTTAAGACAACCGACGGAAAGTGTTGTAAAAAGAAATTGCGAGAGAAAGGGTCGGAATTCGATAGAGTCACCTCTAATGTAGATGACAGAAATCCTGGAGCCCACAGAAGAATGGGAGAACGCGGTCGTAACCATAGCAGTAGAGGAAAAGATGCCACTGAAGAAGCGGACTATAAGAATTCGCGAAAGAAGTTAGTGATGAACGGAAATTGTTTAGATAATTTAGAAAATGAGATGCAGATACTACGATCATCGGATGAAGATCATACGTTGCAGATTCCTGCCTTAAAATATGATATGTCAAAAGAATTGATGATTGGGAAAGATGTGGAAAATAAAACTGACGAACCAGTTGATGAAAAGAATGATTTATCGGAAGAGAAAAGATGTTGTTTAAAGGAGAGGATGGTCTTTCATCATAAAGCATCAAAGAGGACCTCCATTTGACGATCAAGAGCTCTTCGAAATGATAAGACCGAAGAATCGTTAAGAGAAGCCATCAAAATCCGAACTCGGAATGGAGGATACAAGAGTTTCGGGATAAGAAAACGTAGGAGCAGACAACCTTAGCAGAATTCATCTGTAAATTGTGATGAAGAAGAGAAGTACTCACAGAATCCGTTTCTTCATCTTAATAAGGGGGATATTATCACAGATGAATAAGAAAGGTTAAGCAGCATTATCATCATTAGAAATGCTTTCGAGTATATTATTAGTGAGGATCTGCTTTTCGTAATTAATTCAGTATTTTTTATCATTTTTTAAGAATAGAAAATTTTATCATTAATTCAATAATGTTTAGATTGTAAAAATTATTTAGAATAATTTTTAAGAGTAATATTTAATATTGTTTAATTATTTGGAATAATTTTACGAAATTTGTAATAATATTTATAATAATTTATAAGTAAGCGCTTTAAGAAAGAATGGTATAAAAGAGCGAGCTTTATACATATAAGTGTTCATTCCTTGTTCGCCG
>JABUQX010083990.1:40000-62500 GCA_015478945.1 Trachelipus rathkii | reverse complement strand
TTTTCCTGAAAAAACATGATTTGAAAAAAATGGTTTTTTTCCCAACCCTAGACCTGTGTACAAAGCGTATGGTAGACTTTGAGGTGTGTGAGTCCTAGAATTTCTAATGGTAAATTTAAGATTTTGAAAAAGGTCAAGGTATGTGTGGTGTGACGTTAGGGTCCATCTGAGGGAAACGTTGAAGAGAGTTTACGATTTTTGGGATAATCTGAATGATGTTCTGGAATGGGGGTGAGTAGGAAAAAGCTTTTTTTTTTTTTGTTTTCCAAAAGATTGGAAATTTTAAGTTTTTTTTTTGGGGGGGGGACCTGAATGTTTGGATAGGTGATCAAAAAAGGAGTGTATAACAGGTGGTTTTGGTGTGGCGGGAGGAGAATGGTAGAGGTGATTGATTTCTGTGAAGAGAGAGGTATGTGTTAAGTAATACTTTCTTTTAAAACACTAAGAGTATCCTAAGTAGTACTAGAGTTGGTGTAGTAGAGATAGGTATCGAAGTGAAAAGTATGATTGATTTAATGTGTGTGGGTGAAGAAGGAGATGTTGAAGTATGTGTTGGGATGTTAAATCAGTGAGGTTTAGGAATGGCATTATCGGATCATTATGTTGTTTTATGTAAAAAAAAAAATTAAGTGGGGGCTTGGATGAGAGGAAGGTGATACGAAAGGAAGTACGTGTAAATTAAGATTGAGAAGTTAAGTGAGCAAGACAAAAGGAAATTATGTAAGAGCGCTCGCTAGTAAATCGGTTGATCGTGAACAAGTTGATACTGAACACAAATCTGGGAGCAAATGAGGGAAGCAATTGTTAGTAGTGCAAAGGAAGTATGTGATGTGCAAAGTAGGAGTAAGAATGTTAACAGTGAATGGTGAATGAAGAGGTGATGAAAGCGTTTAAAGGAAGACTCAAAAGAAGATGCTTGGAATTATATAAGGAGGAAAAAAGAAATACTAAAAGTGTTTATACGTAGGAGAAAACAAAGAGGTTAGATGAACAGTTTGGAAGGAGCATGAATGGGAACTTACAAAGGAATAGGAAGCTCTTCTGAAGGAAGCGCGAAAAAAGTTAAGAATGAGAATAAGGAATCTGCTTAGAAATAATGAATAGGGATGTGCTTTTGTAACTCATGAAATGTGGTGTGAGAGGAGTGTGGAAAAACACATTTGAAAATCTGCCCACAATATTAAACATAAATTGAAGAGTGATAAGTGGAATGTGTGTGGTTTTTGATTGTGCAAGAAGGAAAAATTTTGGGATGAGGTTATTAGTAAGGAGAGGTAATGGGTTAGAGTGAAAAAGTTAAGAATGGTAAATCTGCAGTATAGATGAAATAGCTTGGTGAATGCATCAAGAACGGTGCAGTATGTGTGACTGATTATGGATTTGAAAGTTGTGTAATAAAGCATTATGGAAGGGTATAGTCCAAGGGATTGGAGGAGAGCGAATAGTTACCCCTTATTATATAGGTAAGGAGAATAAGGGAACTGGTAAAATGTAGTAGGGTGAATAAGTTATTGAGTGTGTTAGGGAAGTATATGCTGGTTTATGGTCGAAGAGTGCGTCAACGTGACTGAGACTGATTGGTGAGAACAAGGCTGCGTTTAGGAGTGGTAGAGGATGTGTGGATCAAATCTTTACATTTGAAACAAATGAATTGAGAAATGAGAGAAGAGAGAATAAATTGGTATTTAGTTTTATGAATTGCTGCAACAGGCGTATGATAGATTAATAGGGAAGCTTTATGGCAGGTGTAGTGATATATGGTGTTGGTCGTAGGCTTCTGAATGGAATCAAAAAGTATGTGTGCGATAGTGAGCGTGTGTAAGAATAAATGGTTGGTTCAATAGTGATGGTTATAGGATTAATAGCGGAGTAAGACACGGTTGTGTTATGTCTCCTTGGTTACTTAATTTGTATATGGATGGGTTATGAAAGAATTCGAGGTGGGATGGCAGGAAATGGTTTTAGAATGATGGGAAAATGGAGAAGAGTGGAGGGTGCCCTACCATTATATGCGGATGATTTTGTGGTGCGAATCTGAAGAGAGTTTGAGAGGATTGTTAGAGAGATTTTGCAGGGTATGATGTAAAAAGAAGCGGTTTGTAAGTAAACTGTGGATAAAGAGTAAGTCATTTGGTTGGGAGTGACGACACCCTCAGTAGTGAGTTAGTTAGAGTGTGAGCGAGCATGGAATCATGGTCTGAGATTTAAATTATTTAGGTATATGTGGGATGAGAAGAACGGACGAGCAGAGTGTAGTAGGAAAGTTGGGAATGCAGGAAGGTGGCTGGTGCAATTAAATACGTTGGTGAATGTAAGGGACTAAGTCTGAGGTGCTCAGGGTTTTACATGATGTATGTTGTTACTTGTGATATTGTATAGTTGTGAGACTATGGTCTGGAATAAGAAGTATTAATCTAAGTTCAATGTGTTCAGATGGGACAATCTTAGGGTGTGCTGTTGAAGAAGAATGAATAAAGAGGAATGAACGTAATTAGAGAGTTGTGGTGTGAGAAAGGGGTAAATGAGAGAATAAATTGAAAGTATGTGAGATGTTTGTATATGGAAAGGATCGAATGTATATTCGATTGGTTTAAGGCGGATGTATATGTGGCGAGTTGTGTTGGATACCGACCGGCTGGAGACCGAAGAAAAAGTGGATTGAGTCAGTAGCGAAATGTTTGAAGGAGAGAAAGTGAGTTTGGAGAGCGAGAAGAAAGGTGTATAACAGGAGTGAATGGCGGGGGAGTGTGAGGGTATGTTGTGGCCACCTGCCAAGGGATAACCCTGTACATTGACGACTACCATAGTGAGGGCATCGCCTGTCCCATTACTTTAGGTGGATTTTCTGACTGCGATGGGTTCCCACTAAACTGAGGGGGCGTTAAGGCTGGGCTTTCTTTTCACTTGTGTCATATTCGTCTACTGCTTTTCTTTTCCGATGCCCGTCGCGCACCTTACTCCCATTCTTGGGAAAATTTAAGAAGAAGATGAAGAAGAGAAAGATATATATAATATATAGTATATATCATATATATATATTAATATATATATATATATATATATATATATATATATTATATATATATATAATATATATATAGTATATACTATATATTATCTTCATCTACCTTTTTTTCAAGATGGAGTAAGCTGTCGTTTCATGCATCGAAAAGAAGAAAAGCAAGTAGGAGAATAATGACAAAAGTCGAAAAGAAAGCACCAGCCTTACCACCCCCTCTGTACCATTAATTAGTCAAGAATTCGTCACAATCAGAAAATCCCAACTTTTCTTTAGAGCTTCATGGACAAGCGCGGATCCTGCACTATGGTAATCGTCAAGTGTAGGTTATCCCCTGCCAAGTGGTCACTAACCATACCCCCTATACAAACACCCCGCCATCTCTCCTATCATGCACCTTCTCGCCTCTACCAAACTCACATTTCTCTTCTGCAAACATTCCTTACTCACTCAATCCACTTTTTCTTCAGTCTCCCAGAATGGTCGCATTCCCAACACTCACACCACTATACATCTGCTTAACCAACTGGCTATCATTCATCCTTCCACATGACCAAACCATCTCAACTATTACTTTCATTTATATACCCTGCTTTCCCCCTTTCTTCACACCACACCTCTACGTCAGTGTCGAGATGATCATTCACTTTATTCGTTTATCAATTCTTACCTTCGGCACCTGCACACCCCATAAATGCATGTCCATCTAACACATTGAACAAGTGTGTGAATCTCGTATACTGGATTTTTCTATCCAGACCATAGTCTGCTATGATCTCAGATAATTTATCAAGATCTAGCACAGAAGTTGGTTTAAAAATGACCATTGTATCACATATCATAGCTCCAAGACACATTACTAAAGAGTGTCCAAACTCCAGAACTATATGTTCACGCTTTTTTACAAAGTTCATAACCACCGGATTTAATATTGACACCGGACTCACTTACCACTCGAACCAATTCACACTTATCCTAAGCTAGCACTCAAATCCATCCATCCCTTCTAGATATCCAACACTTTCTGAGTAGCTCAATTATAATACCGATTTATTTTAATCTGCGAGGAACAACTTGTTCAAGCCCCTGAAGAAGTAATAGTTTTCATCCAATAACTAGAACAATCGATCAACACTGAGAAACGTATCTGTGCAACTCACAATCCCTCAATCCTACTCAACACTTTACGTACTTACACATATTCACACATCATTTGTTTGATTTGCTAGGCCCCTACGCTTTTATTACCTTACCACACTGGTGTCACACAAGTGCTCGATCTACATAAGTCCCCTCAAACTCTCTCTCAGACAATATCATTCTTCAAGCCAACAACAAGACCTACTGAATATCATACCCAGCAAGGAGAGAAACATATAGACGAAAAGCAGAGCAGCGCACCACTCCCACTCATACTCATTCTTCACATACATTTCAAAATACTCCATTACTCCAACCTCATCCTATACTGAAAGATTGCTCTTCAAAAAACCCTCACTCCATTATACAAGAATGACAAACCAACAAAAACAGAACATCAACCGCATGTCTCCTCCAGTAAGTCGTCATTAATTATCGTAAAAAGCTCTGACTAACCTTATAAGGATACGCATTTATTATTACATTACACAGCGTACTGTGATGCCCGCCCATACATACTTTGATTCCCTTCAGAAGGTAACTCGTGACCCTTTTACTCACCTCAAGAATCACGTGTCATAGTGTAGCTGTAACTATTATATCCTTCGATAACCCCTCCAGTATTGAGTCAACACCCATACTTTAAACCACTATAAAAAAAATCCAAATTATTATTCTATGGCAGACTTCATTATCTAAAACATCTTTTTCCATGTAAGTCCTGATCCACACATCCTGTACCAATTCCTAAATGCACCTTGTTTCTTACGAACAAATCGATACGTAGCACTATCAGGACATCTACTTAAAACTCTTCTTATAACAGAAACACAAAAAATTCTTAGCGCATCAATTGTAGCTTAAAATAACAAAAATATTTTTTTCGTCCACATATCTTATGTGATTCATTTAACAGGCAGAATCTTCCATCACGTAACTGAAAATCTGATATTAGAAGCTAGGAATGCTTTTGAACTATGTTTACTTAATCAAATTCCCATTATTTTAGAAATACGTACTATTAAGTATCCATTTAAGTACTTTGTTTTTCAGATATTAGTCCAGATAGTTAAAGCAGTTTCGGAATCTCACCTTTATATGAATCATGTATCAGTAGAAGATGAATAAAATGATTAAATTATTGACAAATCAATAGGAATTAAAAAAATATAGTCAGATAAACTAATCTGGAAGATAGTTTTTCAAAAGCGTTAATAGATTTTTTACATTCCATATAAAAATACCACTGTATAAATACAGATTAGTAAATCCATAAGTCTATAATAAAATATAATGAATAAATCGACCTCTAGGAATCAAATATAGTTAACAGATATAAGAGCCAAATCCGAGCTTTCCTAAATAATAGATGCACACTATATATATCAATATATTTTTACCTATTCTATATAGTTCAAGTGATAAGATGATTTGAAGTGACTTATATTCTCTGCATTATTAAAAATAATATAAAGAATATTGCTTAACAAAAGTTGTTCTCTATAAAGCTAATTACTTACTTTTAAATAATTGAAATGAAGTTTTAAGTTCTTAAAGCAATGACCACTGTTTATAGAGAAATATTTTTATATCAAATCATATATTGATGATGTTGCTCTCTTGACTTTTACTATGAAAGCATAATTTTCATACCTAGCATGTTTTTATGAGACATAAGACTAGATGTTAAAAAATAAAAATTTTTTTTTTTAACATATTCTCTTTAATTTAGAAGGTTTTCCAATGTAGTTACCTAATGCCTTCTCTGCCTCATTACAAGTTAACTCTTCATATTTACTAGCATGACATGACACTTCTTTATCAACATTAGGTGGGTCAATTAATTCCACTGAAGTGCTGACATTTTCACTGACACTACAGCTTAAATTTTGTGTAGGACTTCTTCTCAACATTTCATTAACATCTTTATTATCAACCAACTCCTTTCCTTTTTTGTTAATTACTTCATCTACGATGTTTTTCATCATTGTGTCTTTTTCTTTATCTATTAACATCTTATCTTCATTCACTAAGTTCTTTTCTTTATCAATTGGTATATCAGACAGACCTTTCCTAAAGTCAATATGATCTTTATTTTTTAATATCTCTTCTTGAGAGTGATTAATCTTTACATTCACATTGACTGAATCTTCAGAATCTTCTCTCACTGAATCAAGTTTATCATCAGCATTACGTAAATCTACTTTGTTATTCCCTGCTTTTGAGTTACAAACATTCGAGTCAATATGATCATCTAAATATTCTATGATATCTTTACAATTTGACACTACTGTAGCTTCATTCTTTGATGCATCACAATGAACTTTTACTTCAGAATTTTAGGTGGGGCAGTTGGGGGAAGAGCCACTTGGCGGAAAAAGGGGGGCAAAACCCCCAAAAACCCACCCAAAAACCAGGAGGGGAACAAAATTATGAAAAAAAAAAAAACATATTGCACATGGAAAAATGCACAAGAAAAGCGGCAAAAAAAAAAATAGGAAAAAAAAGGGAAAAGAAAAAGTTGGAGGAAGGCCCAAAAAATTAAAAAAAACTTTGCTTTTTCTCCAAAATTATTTCGATTGGAGGGGGATTTTTTTAAGAATTGAAGGGGAAAGCGTAAACCCGCAGGGGGAAAAAAAAAAAAAAAACTTATCCCCCTCTGCCATACAACCCTAAAAGAAAAAAATTTATTTGCTGAAAGGAGCAATGAATAGTTAAAAATTCGTAGGGCCAAAAGGGGAAATTAAAAAAATTCCCAAAAGGTTCCCAAAAATTTGGGTCCCCCAAAAATTTGGGAAAAAACAAAAAAACCACTTTAAATTATGTTTGAATTGTTTCTTCATATTGAGTACAATGGCTTGTCTACTTTTTTCCACATTGTCCAAAAAAAAAATATTTATAAAAAAGTAAAAACCATTGGATAAATTCTTACAAAGGGCCTGAAACTTGATTAAGTTAGAATGTGTCTTAGATATGGAGATTTTCAGAAGTTGAATTTTAAAAAACAAAAAAACCCCCAATGTTTTTTTTTTTTCATTTCAAAAAACAAAAAAGTTATTATCTAGTAGTAACGGTTTACTATCCAAAAAAAGATTAGCAAGATTAATAAACACTATTTGATATAGCAAATGAAAATTTAGATTTTTCAAGAAAATAGTGCTTCCAAATGAGATCCGTAAACTTAGCCCTGGGGTGAAAAAACATTTCAATAGATTTGAAGGGGCTTCCCTGGATTCAAACTGCTCTCAAAACTATAAAAATTTTTTGGATTTTCTTTCGTTCCCATGTTTTTTTTAGGATTTCGTTGGCCAGGACCAAGTATGAAGGAAAGGTCAGAATAGTCCCAAAGGTCAAAAAACGAAAATTTTTAGGAAAGATTTGTTTCGAAGATTATCGGAAAAGGGAAATTTAAATGAATTCGTAATTCTTAAATTGTTTTTTCCTACGAAGTTCTGTTTGTTAAATATTCTTAAAAACTTTGTTAAAAGTGGAAAAAGGAATGATGACAGAATGAATAGAAGGTTGAAAAAAAAAACCCCAAGGTTTTGGCAGATTTTAGTAATGGGAAAGTTTTACAATGGCTGAAAAAAAACTTACATTAAAAGAAAAAAAACAAAGGGACCAATCTAAAATAAGAAGCTTGAAGAAAATCCGTAAATTTTGGGCTATCTAGGAATCTGAATTTGAAGAACGGAAAAATTCAATTATGGGTACTTTGCTTCTGACAATTAAAAAAACAAAACGTTTTTTCGGTTGTTTTATTCCATTTGGTCCTTTTTTTGGTTTTGGTTTTTTGAACTTCTCCAACAAATTTCTTGGAATGGTTTACCCAACCTATTATTGGTAAGCTTAAAGAAGTTGACTTAAACCATTACCTTTAACACAAAGTTTCCCAACCTTTGGAAAGGGTATCTTTTTTCTAAACTTAAAAAATAGTTAAAAAATAAGGAACTTTTTGATTCTTTACTTTAAAAAAAAAGCCCATGACTTATTCTGGTCTAATCTTCCTTTTTCCCATGGAATGTTAGAAAGGGGAGGGGGACCGTTGTTTTTTTTTATAAACAAACTTGGATAAAAAGGATGTAATTTATAGATGGAAAGTAGCCAGGGGACCAGTGAGGGAAAAAAAACTGGCCACCAAAAAGCTGTTAGGTTTTTAAGTTTAAAAACAATTCTTTCACTATTTTTTCACATTTTTAAACCTTTTCTTAGTTTTGCTTGCTGGTCTGTTACCTCTGGTACCAAAGGTATTTGTAGAAGGCCAATGTTTTCTTTTTGTTAATTAAAAAATAATATTATTCTTATATTTATAAAACCAATTAAAATTTTCAACAATTAAAAAAGAGGGACATTGTTTTTCTTTTTTCCAATATTGGCCTTGTTTTTCAATTACCGATGGTGAAACTTTTTTCCCTTTTTAATATTTTACTGGAAGTTAATTTTACAGTTTAGGGATTCCAGGGGGGAATAATTAAAAGCTTTCAACAGCTCTGACAGCAGCTTTCTAAAACAGCGTTAAAGGTTATGTTAACGTTTTTTTCCAAAATCTCATTTTGATCGTTTAAAGTGATCACCCCACTTAGTAACTTCTTTAATCAGTATCTTCCTTTATTTTCCGAGTTGTCGAAAAAGACGAAAAAAGTAGAAACATTCTTTTAAAAAAATTCATATAAAATAGTTTATTGTGGGAAATTTAACTAAAATTTCCAAAAAAATTAACTATTCATAACTTTTTTTCATCTTCCTTAATTTCCGCAGTTGTCGAAAAAAGTACGAAAAAAATGCTTTTTTAAGGCATTGGCAGGGGTCTTAAATTTTCAAAAACATTAACTTAATTCCCATTTTTTTAATCTATTCCCTTTTTTAAATTCCCGTTTAAGGGGGCCCCTTTTCAATCTTTTTAGCCGGAGGGCCCCAAAAAGGATCCAGTTCCGGCCTTTGATATACGAAAAATCCGGTGTTTCTGGACCAAGAGCCACCGTCTTTGGCTACCTCCCGCCAGTTTGCAGTTTTGGACTTTGCAAGTGTAAAAAAAGACGGTGGTAGTTTATTAATTTTCTTTTTTTCCCCTTTCGCTGTGAAAAGAGCTTGGGGGGGCCCAGGGCTTGTTTCAAGTTTTTCCCTCAGTTTTGAAAAATGGGGCTTCAAAAATTTGTAGGGCGAATTGAACTCGAATTGTTAGCCAAAAAAGCTTATTAAAAACCCTAACGCAATCCCGCTTACCCCACCGCAGGAAGGCCGGAAAAGAATCTATCCCAAGGCTAGGAATTGCAGGGCCCCATTTAACGGAGGACTGTGTTGGGTTTGAGGGGAAGTATGGAGGACCGAAAGATATTTTTCTGTTTTTGTTTAAAAACTTTTCCCCCCCACCAACCTTAAGGGAAGGGGGAAAGGTTTGTGGAGTAACAGTCCGAATTGGTAGTTCGGGAAAAAATTTATTGGTTTTTACCCCGCCGTTTGGGACGATTTTAAATTTTCGCGCGGAAAAGAGATCTCCGCTTGGCGGGCTGCTTTATAAAATAATTTTTTCCATGTATTGGAGGTGGGTGGGCTTTTATATTTGGGGCCTGTAAGGGGAAGGTTTCCTCTGACCCATCTTCGCCTCGTCAGTACGCCTACACAGAGGCCACGTGAACTACCATGGCGACAAGGCGCGCGTAAGATAAGAGTTTAGCACGACGACGCCACACTGCGACATCGGAGAGGGACCACACCAACGGCATGATAGGTATAGTCCGCGCAAGACAAGCCGCCACAGCACACACACATCCGCAGAGCACAACAAACAACTGATGAAGCGTAGAGAGCAACACAGCAACGCAAGAACCAACGCAACGGACACGAAGAACAGAAACACGCCGAGCGACCACAAGAACCGCAGGGGGCAACGACCGTAATTTGTATGAGCAAGAGTGCCGGAAATTGTGACAACGCGCCTTCTCACCGCTTGCCAAGCACCGAATGCGAATTATGTGGGAACTTACAAATTCGGGAAAAGAAGCAAAAAAAGAAGACCACTGTCTCAGAACTCAAGAAGATGTCTACACACAGCGAAAACCACGCGATCAGAGGAAACATGCCGCGATGAATGACTATTGAGAGAAAAAAGAAGCAAAAAGCGAGAGACAGCACGACACACGAAGAAGAGAGGCAGTCGAACATAATGGACAACTGGACTTAGAAGATAAAAGAAGAAAGAATAATAAAATCCGACACCGCAATAGAAAAGATAGCCGGAACCTCGGAAGTATCGAAAATAGAAGACACCGAGCACGACGAGCTGAACCGGAACAAAGTTGAAGAACGAGGAATATGCTATCTTGCAGTGAGGCTATGAGAGTAACACGCCAAAGAGACTTTATGATACGAGCTAGAATGATAGGATAAACAGACAAAGAAGAGGTATAGCTAGTGAGAGAGAAGACAGGATAAAGCATGAAGTGCCTGCTGAACACAGAAAAAAGTAACATGAATGCCAGAGGAGGCGAAGAAGGAAGACCAAGAAGAGCATAAAATTAAAAAGAATAACAAAAAACGAATTCAGGCCGATAAGAAAGAAAGAAATAAAGGAGGAAGCAGACCCAAAAACACCGGGAGCAAAAAGCGACGATATATACAGGAATGGACACAAGTGAGAGGAAACAAAACAACATATTGATCTCAGAAATTGATAGCAGATGAAATATATAACTGAACAAAAGCGAGAGAAAAAAAGAGCGGATTCCGAGAGCGTAAAGCAAAGGAAATTTAGGAGACAGGAAGATAAAGATTCCATAGGTCCGAATGTTAAGAGAGTAACAATATCTTCCACAGAAGTGACAAATAGCTAGAGACATGAGACGAAGTAGGGAAGAAAAGATCTAGATACACAAGCGGACATCTCATAGAGGCCGAAACACCTTATGCGATAGGAAAACCAAAGCTAAGTGGGACCCGAGAGACTAAGAAGAGAGAAGAAGGGCAGAATACACAAGAGCAAGCCGAAGCATAAAAGGGAGAAATAGGTATTATTGAAGGCCACGGCGCGAAGTTCGGCGAGGTCGCACTAGTCAAATAACAAAATACGAAACTGGGGAGTAATGGCAGGGAGAACAAAGAGCTATTTGAAAATAAGAGATCGTCTAGAGCTAAGGTCGACCCTAATAACGTACTAAAATATGATAGATGAGCATTAACATCGAGAAGAGAGACATCAAACAACAGTACAAAAAAAACTTGTAGACGACTGAATATAACAGATAAGAATGTTACGATAAAGGAGAGAGGATACAAGGACGAATAATCTTGGCCGCAATTAACTAGCATATAGCAAAAAATATTGTCGGTGAGCTAATTGGACGAAAGGACGTAAGGGACTGGGGAATAGGGGGGATAGATTTGTGAATGGAGTATTTCCTTGCCACCCCCCTATTTTTTTTCATTGTCCAAACCTTCTTTACGCGCCCTCTAACCTGATCGTAAAGAACCGCACGACTTTACGCATAGTCAGTGAACCAAATGAAACTAGAGGACGAAGAGACATTTAGTATTATTCAGAGAGTGAATGGATAAGAGAAGGAAAAACGGTCAAAACCGTACCAACGAAAAACGAAGATCATGACTATAAAGATACCGCAGGAATGTGTTTCCTTTGGCAAACTATAACCGCCCCCACTTTGGTTGTGGGCATATGGTTTATTAAGGTTTTGAAACAAGTTCTTCGAAATTAGAGGATGTAGAGTTATAGGGCCCACGGACACATTTCCCATTTTGAAGGGGGAAAAGTTAGGTTCATGGTGAAGTTATGATTATTATGATGGTTGGGGTCTTATTAGAGAACAATTGGGTCTCTATGTTTACGGGAAAAGTTGGAGAGGTTGGTGTCAATCTCAGCCCGGGAATATAGGGGGGCCGGTGGGGGTCTCCGGCAAAGGTGGAGAAACAAAAAACCTGGGGGAAGAGGGGGCTTAGTATACCACCCAGGAAGATCTATGTTTAAGGTTCGATATGAAACATTTCTTTTAGGGAAGGGAGTTTACAGGATTTCGGTTTTATTTGGTTTTGGGTGGACAAAGGGAGCCTTCCCCCCACACAATTAAATGGCACAACCGAGATAAGGTTGAAATTCAACCAAAATTCCCAAAACCCTTGTGGTTTTGTATGGGGGGTTTTGGCTTGCGTTAAATAGAAAGAGAGCCATTCGTTTAATTTTTTGGCTCATATTTTATTAGTGAGCAGCAGCTAATTCCAGGACCCGGCTTGAGCAAGCATGACTTCAGGAAAACATTATGTATAGGGAGGGGAAAAAAGTAGGTTTTCAAGGGAAGGGGAAATGGGGAAAGGGGAAAGGTGTATCCGAAAAGGGTATTGGTTTTCTTTTGAGGAAATGTATTGGGGTTACGGGAAAAAAACATCGAGTTTCCCCAATATGGGAACTTCGGATGGTTCGGCCAAAGGGTTTTTTTTGACTTCTGGGAGAATTTTCCCAGTTTACTCATCACAGGCGGGTGATTTTTGGAACATTGCGGGTTAAGTTTGATTTGAAAATGGGGGAACCTCTGGGTCCATTTCTCTTCATCGCTTCCATTTTTCGGACCCCCAAAAAGAACGGTATTAGAAGGCGTTTGCGGGGCGGTTACCGTTGAAAACAGTTTCCACTTCACCTTTTTTCGGGAAGTTGCAGGGGGGAAAAGGCTTAGAAAAGGAGGGGAAAAATGGGTCATCGCATGCCGGAGCTGCCCATTTGGGAGGGGGCTGTTATCTTAAACTTACATCTTCTCTATTCTAGGTACTAGGGGAAATTCCCAGAAGAGGGCCGGATTAAAGGAAAACTTCGTGGAGAAGGAGTTTATTTTAGGGAAAAGAATTCAGAAGGGAGAACTAAATAAAACTGTTTTTCTTGTTAGGGGACCTTATAGATGATTGGCATTGTGGAAGTGTTGTCAGCTAAGGTTGGGATGTATGTGGTTGATACAAAGGTTTCTTATTTGAAAAGCCTTTGCATTTGGTCTCCAAGAAGTAGGGGAACTTTATTGGGGCGAGGTTCTCTTCTGGTTGCATTTTTTTAAACAATTTTCTTGGGGGGTTAACTTGGTATGTTTTAAAGAATTCGGGTTTTTTTTGCTTCTATATTTTTAAACCGAATAATCTTTTAAAACTTTGGGGGCCGGGGGGACTTTGTTCTTTTTCTGTGTTGTTTTTTGTTTTAAAACATCTTTTTACCCAGGGGGTTTTTAGGAAAAAAATAGTGGGGGAGGGCGAATTCTTAAGGGACCAAAGAGACTTGTTCGTCCTGCATTTTTAAGTTTGGACCCCAAATTGGTTGAGGTTTTATGGACAGTTGTTTTGTATTGGGGCCAGAAAGTGTTTCCAAATATTTGTATTTTTGGATTGAGGGGGCTAGAGTTAGTTTCATTTGTAGCCTTGTTTGGAGAGTTAATTTTTTGCTAGGGAATTAGGCTATGTGATTGGCTTTTCTTTGGACGGGGGAGATTCAATCAAGGCTGCTTTTTTAGTTGCTCTTTGAGGGGAAGGTTGTTTGAAGTTGTTGAGGCAGTAACAGGTAGGAACTTGGTGCCAGTACTTTTGCCTGGGTTGTCAAACGGGGAATTTTATAGAAGAGGGAAGTTCTTTAGGGATGGGGGGGGTGGGTTGGGCGATTAAAAACCACCGTGGAGGCCCGGTATATGGGGTAGCTGTTAAAATTGTGGCGTTAAAAGGGATTTGAAATTTTTGAATTTGTTTTCTGATTACTTTTCATTGAGCTTGGCGTACAGTCATTTCCCTCTCCTTTGCTCAAATTATGATAGTTACATAACAAAGGGGCTCTCCTTAAAAACCTCTACCGGTCTTTCCAAAAAGCAAAGTATAAGACGGTGGCACTTGGAAAAGAAAGAAAAGCCACCCGAGAGCCTAACTATTAGTCCATAGATCCTGACCTAATGGCTAGCGCTAGCTTATCTACGTCATTAGATATCATATCGAGCAGAGGATCACAATTATCCCCGTGTGGCGACGGCAACTCTATTAATTCACAGCCTACTAAGTACTGCTGAGTCAGCTCCGCGGTCTCACGATCAGTATATGATTAAGAGGTGTCGAAGAAAGTCGCCGCTCGCTCAAGACACCATACATGGAATCATGTTGCACACTAGGTCAGCTCAGCACTTACGAGCCTTATTCGTCACGCTCCCTCTACAGAGCAAGCTGATCCTGTAAGCGACAAGCCATACAGAACGCGTACGAGATCAACAAACATAAAGTACACAGTCAATATAATGTGGCACAGAGCAACCACGTGCGAAGCAACAGCAGCACAAAAACAGCGCAGCTCCCTAACCGCAATGAGCACACGACAGCACAATTGTATGCGAGCAGCGTCATAAAACGTTCAGCGCGAACAAACATCACCATCGTGACCAGCACGTAACACGCCCATCATGCTCGCTTTGGGAATGCTCGACATATGACTGTGCTGATCAACAACGTAAAGGTGGAGACTGTAACCGGACAACGCACGGCGAATCGACCCATCACCCACGCCACAAAGGCGAGAGAGTACATTATAAGGGCGCACAGAAAGTAAGGAGTCATCATTATTCGGACAAGTTCTAGCGCTCGCTCTCTTCAAGCGAACCGTGTCCTGCGAGTCAGGCACCAGACCGCAGCCAAGAGCAAACGAAGACAACACGAAGCGCAGACGAGGAAGGAGAAGAAATGTCTGCTACTAAAGTGTGCTCGAAGCACTGAGCTGACAGGACGAGGCGAGATAACAAGAGCAAGTCATCAGTTATACCAATGTTATACTAGGCCTGCACGACGAAAGAAGCGAGGTATTCTATACCAATAAGACCCCGGAAACGTCAACACAAGCCAGAAATTCATACTTGGCGAAGACTTCGTTACTCTATCTCATCATTCTTGCGAAGAAAGACTAAGAGAACAATGTAATATACAGAAAGACAAAATATTAGTTCCGAGATACTCTGCCGACCGTTAAAAGCAACTGTGGTTGTGATTTACTAATCCTTTATATTTACGATTTCAGCGTAAGACCCTCCAAGCTATAGAGAAAACGAAAACGGCAACATATTGCAAACAGCAATGCTTCAAAAAGAGATTACGTAAGGATGGCGAACAGGGATGGGATTTGATTTCTCGCGACGAGCGAGGTTTTCGCATAGTCTAAGAGAAATCAGGGGACCAATTCAAGGCTTACATGCTAAAATTGTGGGAACTTTGGAGGTCTTTTTAAAAAAACCCAGGGGGGCTTTTTTTCCGGAAGTTTCTCTTTACTGAGAGGGGAATGGGTTTCTGTTTGCCCTTCCCAGAAGAGTTTTGAGTAAGCGGATTCCCCAATGATATGTAATACAATTTTCGAAATGGGGGAACCCGATTAGAAGATCGCCTGCGGTCTGATACACAATTCCTGGACAGACGATGCGAAAGGCGATCATCTTATGGAAACGGAACGGAGCGAGATGGAGAAAAACTGCGTGAGACCACATGAAAGACGAGTAGAGACAAGGGAGGTGCACACGGACACATTTCGAGTGGCGGAGGGAACTAAAACCCTGAGACGCACAGCAAAGAACCGTAATGAACAGCAGCGGAGCGCCAGAGACAGCAACAATTGAGGGAGCGGCAACGGTGAGGTTGTTTTCCGGTTTTGCTGGTCGAGAACGAGGCCTATCATAAAAATCCAATATCAGAAAAAAAAAAGAAATTCCCAGATACGCCAATGAAGAAAAGGGGTAAACCCTTACCAAGGACTGTAGAAGAAGAAAGCAAAAATCATTTAGGTTACCAGTTTCTAGGGAAGTAGGTTTAGGGACCCATGGGTGAGGGTCAGGGTGGCTTGGGTTTTACCCTGTAGAATGGGTAAAGTTGTTGTTTTTTGTTGTTTGTTTTTTCAGCTCCACCTTGGGTTTTTAAACAAACCCGTTTATTTTCGTTTTTCAAGGGGGGTGACTTTTCCATAAAAAAAAAAAAATTTTTACCAACAAACTTTCGGTTTCACCAATTGGATGGGAAAGAACAAACATAAACATTAATGGGCAAAAATTGAGATTATAAAAACAATAAAAAACAGGGATGGGGCTGGAAAAAGCGGTTTTTAAATTTTCATTTAAGAAGGTTTAATTTTCCTCCTTCTCCACAGCAGGTCCAACAATCCAGAGGGGGGACCCCAACCACAACCCCCACCCGGACCCCCAAAACCCCCCGTTAGGGTGGGGGCTGTGATGTGGCCTCGGGCAGTTCCTTTCCCCAGAACCTCTACGTCCCGGTTGGGACCCCCACCCGTTATACCCCACACGGCAACCTATAAAAGTTCTTCCACGCCAAAGTTATTGAGAATTATACCCACAACAAAGTGCAAAAAAGAAAAACAGGGGGGCCTCCCCAGTTTGCGGTTTTTAGCCCAGGGCTTCAGGTTTTCCCTTTACCCAAATTGGGCGGGCCCGGTTCCAAGAGGTTTGAGCGTAAAAAATGAACCGGTTTTTAAAAACTTGTATTCGCTCATCCAACGGGGAGGAAGTTGTGGGGGTTTGAAACTTGGAAAAAAAACCCATTGGCAGGGGAAATAGGGGGGCAAACCGGAGCCCCATTGGGGGCTGTTTGATGGAAAAAGAAGGGCCAAAAACCATATACAATTAATGAAGAACCTTATGGGTGGGAACACCATTCAAAAAAAGTCCAGGTTTTCCGCTTCTAGGGGGACAAACTGGGAGGGGGCCAGGTATTTTATTTCCCCGGCGCCCAAAAAACCCCATTATTCCAGGGGGAGAGCAAAGCCCACCCAACTTGCCCCAAGTAACTGGACAAAAGCGGGTGGGATTTATAATATATATATTATATTATTAATATATATAATATATTTAATATATATATATATATATATATAATTATATATATTATATATATATATATATATATATATATATATTATTTATATATATATGAATATATAATATATATATACTTATTAATAGGAACTTCGCTTTTAAAAAAAAAAGGGAATGTTAACCCGATTATATATTTTATCGGAACGAAAGCGGATGTAATCGATTTTTTTGTTCGATTTTTTCAAGGCAATATAGAGCGAAAAGGTTGCCAATAAGTTTTTTTTTTTTTAAACTTAAGGGAATACCCCAAAGATTAAAAAAAATCGCCAAGATTTGGTCCCAAGGAGGTCCAGGGTTCCTCTCGGGGCCTTTCAAAGCGGGGGGGGACGGGGGGGACGGGGGGGGGACTTCGTTCCCCCCCTCTTGTTTCCCACGGTCGGCTCGAAGCCCCTTT
Source organism: Trachelipus rathkii (assembly GCA_015478945.1). NCBI lineage: Eukaryota > Metazoa > Arthropoda > Malacostraca > Isopoda > Trachelipodidae > Trachelipus > Trachelipus rathkii. Next base: position 45,063 of record JABUQX010083990.1, on the reverse strand, counting down.
ATAAATAAATAAAAAAAAAAACATGAAAAAAACAAAATTAACATATAAAAAATTTAAAACCCCATGATATTAAAAAAGGGCAAAACCAGGTGGCCAACTTTTTTTCTTCTTTTCTATGTGGTTTAAGTTAAACCACGGTCAAACCAAGGTTGTATTGTTTAGGGGCGATTTAGGGGTTCAGCGTGATTATTTTCGGATTAAGGTTAAACATTTGTATATGTAAACCCAATCCTTTTAAAAGGGAAAGGTGGCCTTAGTATATTTATATAATATATATATATATAATAAATTATTATATATATATATTATAATATATTTAATATATAATATTAATATTTATAATATATTTTTATTATAATTATATTATTAATATATATATATATAATATATATTTATATAATTTAATATTATTATTAATTAGATATATTATTAATATATATATATATTTTTATATATTTATATTTTATTATTATTATAAAAAGGGGGAATGTTTTAATGTTGTGTTGACATTATAAAATTTCAACTTCCATTAAATATATTTCCATTAATGTAAGTAAAATAAATTTTTCACCAAAAAAACATTTTTAAAAATTTTAACTAAACTGTAAAAATTTAAAAAAACCTAAATTTTTTTATGGGAGTTAGAGAAATAACGTTAAGGGGGATTATTTAAACATTTGAGGCCATTATAATAATATATTATATATTATAATATTATATTAATAATTAATATTTATATAATATATATAATTTATATATATTTATATATATTTATATAAATATAATTAAGTATATATAATATATATTATAATATATATTAATATAATATTAATTATATTATTATTATATTATATTATATTTTATTAATATATTATAATATATATATTAATAATATATATAGTATTATATATAATATATAAATTATATTATATAGTAATGATTTTTAATATATTTATATATTAATAATATATATTCTAAAATATATATTATAATATATATATATATTTATATATATATTATTAATATAATATATATTATATATATTATATATTATTATATATTATATATATTATATAATAATATTTTATAATATTATTATTTAATATATTAAAATTATATATTTATTATATATAATTAATATTATATATTATTAATATATATATATATAATATTAAATAATATTATTTTAATATATATAATATAATTACTAATATTTATATAATATTATATATATATATAAATATATATAATATATATATATATATAATATTATATATATATAATATAATATATTATTATTAATAATATTATATTTATTTATTAATTATATATATAATTATTAATATATTTTTATTAATATTGTTTTTATTTTTCATAAATTAACAAATTGAATATAGATCTATCTTTTGTATATTTTATATAATAACAATGAATAAATAAAGACCAAGATAATCCCTATTTAGGTACATTTCGGTGTTTAGGAGAAATTTCTTCACCTTTGACCTTTCGAATCCTCTTCAAAACTTTGAAAGGAGTTTTTACTTAGAAAAAAATTTTAAAATCTTTGTTAAAAAAAAGGGCTTTAAAAAAAGTCTTATAAACGGTGTTTTCTTTATATTACCCATTTATTATATATATAATATTATATATATAATTATTTAATTAAATTATTTTATATATTATATTAAATATAATATTATATATATATTATATTATTATATATTAATAAATAATATATTATATATATATATATATATATATATATAATATTATAATATATATAAATATATATATATTATATATTATTATATATATTATAAATATAATTAAAATATATTTAATATATATATATATATATATATATAATATATTATTATATAATATATATTATATTATTATATTATATAATATAATATTATTATTATATATAATATATATATATATATATAATATATATTATTATATATATAAATAATATAATTATATATATATATATATATTTTAATATATTATTTATAATTATTAAATTTATATTATTATATATAAATTATATAATATAATTTTATATTATATAAATATAATATATATATATATATTATTAATAATAATAATTTATAATATTATATATATATATATAATTATATATATATTTTATTATATTATTTATATATTATATATTTTATAATATATATATATATAATTATATTTATATCACATCGGGTTGCTAAAAAAATGGCCTCAAAAAAAAGGTGGGGAATTCTTGTTCAGGATTTGCGTGATTTTTGGTCTTCTGCCTTTCAAAAATGCGTCCAGTTTATATTAAAGTTCCTTATTCGCCCCCCCTGTATTGGGGAATACTTGTTTTCCCCAATGGGGGAGGGTTCCGTTCCCCCACCCTCTTTTGAGATTTAGAGGGTGAGTTGAAAGCTAAGGGGGCTTAAGAGGCTTATTTAAAAAACTGTTCCCATATTTTTTTCCTTGGGGGGGGAACTTTCCCTTGGGGAACCCCCCTTTCCTGCTTTCGGTGACGTCGGTTTTGCCCTATTCTCTTTTCTATTAGGTATTGTAACAAAACGGGCAGGGTGGCTTTCGCGGGAAGGGAATGACCTCTCGCATTTCTTCACCCAAAAATGCTCGCCCTTCGTTAATCAAAAGAGTGCCTTGGTTTCTCCTTCATTGGGATTATTGTGTGGAAATATGTTGGGGGAGGGGACTTTTCGAGGATCAACATTCGTTGTGGTACCCCTCCTCTTTCCAGCCACCATTTCTTGTTTTTGTGGAAACTTCCTTTGCCTTGCTTTTATTTTTTCCCCGCTATATTTCAAGTTCCTTTCCTTCTATTTTTTAAATTCCCCGCGTTTTTCTGCCGGCCCAAACCTTGAGGATTTGGCCGGTTAGGGCCAAAGGGAACCCCAGGGTGGGGGGTTTTTTTTTTACTTTTCCAATTTATTTTAATTTGTTTTCTTTAATTTGTTAATTTTTATTTATTTTATTATTTATTTTTTTGGCCCCCTCCTTTTGGGAAAAAAAGGGGGCATTTTTGAATCTTTAGTCAAACATGTAAAAAATCTAATATATATTATTGTTTTTTTATATTATTCATCAAAGCTATTATATAAAATTAGTATACAAGTATCTAAATATTTATATGTTTTATATTAATATAATATATCTTTATATATAATAATAAATTTATATATATTTTATAATTATAATAATTATTATTTTAATTAATATATAAATATTATATTATTATATATATATATATATATATAAATATATAAATAATTATATTATATATATAAATATATATACTATATAATTCTTTAGTCAACTAAAAAATTAAATATTTAAAAATTTCTTTTCATATTTGATATTTTTATTTAATTAATGATTCTAATATTTTTTTCTTTTTCTTTTTCGGCTTTGTTATCTGAGACGAACTTATTCCATGTTTTCCTTAGGCATAAACTGAGTTAGGGAATTTTTTTTTAAATAAAAATACTCCCCAAAATTATAATAATTGAAATAAATCAAAATTGAAAAGAAGAATTTAAAAAATAAAAAAAGGAAACTTTGGGGAAAAAAAAAAAATTCATCATATTAAAAGATAAATAATTATTAATAAATTAAAAAATATAATTTTAATTAATTAATAAATAATAAATAAATAATTAATATATAATAAAATTTTAATAATAATTTTAAATTAAAAAATAACTAATTTATTAATTAATTATTATAGATTAATAATAGGAAAATCGAATAACAATATTTAAAATAAATAAAATAAAAAGCTTTTACAAAAAGGGATTTCAACGAAAAAAACCAAATATTTAAAAAATAAAAACTTAAAAAAAGGGAAACGTTGAAAAAAGTAAATTTTCTAAAAGCTTTCACCCCACTATTAAATTTTAATTCTTGGTTTCCAAAAAAAACTCGTTGGAAAAAAGGAACTGAATATTTATAGGAAAAAAAATAAAAATTGACCACCAAAATACTGTTAAGAGGCTTTATATTATTTATATATATATATTTTATATATATAATATATATATTATATATAATATATTATATTATATATTATATATAATTATATATATATTATAATAGTATATAATTATATAATATAAAATTATATATATATATATATTAAAATATATTATATTTTCCTTTAATATAAATACATTTTAATATTTAAGTCCATAGATATTACTATATCAACATTTACAGTGTCGTTTGTTCTCGGGAGGAAGAAAAGGCAAAAAGTTTGCCCAAAAAAAATATAAAATTCTAAAGCCCAACCAGGAGTTGAAGAAAGTCATTTCAATTTCGCCGACCACGGACTGGATGAGGCCGGGTATGGGGAATCTATTGAAGTCAAAAAGGAAAATGGATTTGGAAAAAGTATTCCAAAGGGGAGCTTTTTTTATGCTTTGTTTCCCCCAGGGACTGTTTGGGAAATTCAAAATTAAGTTACATGTAAAGAATGAAAAGGGCCTTAGCATTTCAAAAGTTTCTGGTTGGTCAAGAGAGCTATACGAAAAGGATGGAGTTCTATGTTGGAAAAAACATGGTCTTCCACGAGTTCTCCCAAGGGGGGAAGGTCATCGTTTGGGGACCAGGATTTTTTTCATTTCAGGGAAAAGAGTTTAGTGGGGTTATGTGTAATAACAGGGTGGGCATTTAATTGTAATAAAAACAGGTCGATGGGTAGGGATGGTATTGGAAAAAAATGTCCAAAATGAAAGCTTGAAGGGAGGAACTTGTTGTGAGTGGGGGCAACCCATCACAGATTATTGTGGAACAGGACTGGGGCAAAAAAAAACTTTGAACACTTTATTACAGAAGCAAAGGCTGGGTTGTTGTGGAAGGAAGGTGTGGAAAGGAGACGTCACCCAGGGGGGGGGGAAACCCCACCCAAAACGCATTTTTTAAAGCTTTTTACTTTGGAAAAAAAAAATTTCAACCTGGTTCATCCAATAAAAAAGATCCAAGCGAATTGCTTCTAAGTACTATCAAGAGCTGATCAATAGTTTAAAAAAAAAATCATATTTTTTTAA
>JABUQX010083990.1:25000-35000 GCA_015478945.1 Trachelipus rathkii | reverse complement strand
CCCAAAAAAGGCCGCCCCACTGAAATAAATTATATAATTATATAATATTTATATATATAATTATATATATATATATAATTATATATATATATTTTATTTAGTTATATATATATATTATAATATATATATTTATTAATTATATATATTTATATTATAATATATATATTATTTCAAACTTCTTTGCGATTTTTTTTTTTGCGTGTGTGAAAATTAGTTTTGAGAAAATAAAGCAAAAATGAAAGCCACGAGTTATTTCGGGTTATTTGGGGAAAGAAAAACGGAAAAAGCGAAGCGGAAAAAAACCAAGGTTTTTTTAAAAAAAATGTTTTTATAATTATTGTTTTAAAAATTAAAAATATGTAAATTAAAAAATTGTTGGTTTTTATTCTCTAAGAAGTATTCCATCTGGAACATAGGGAGAGGGGAGGAAGAGGGGAGGGAGTTCTTGCTTAAATACTTTATATTATATATAAATATATATATATATTAATATAATATAATATATATTAATTATAATTATATATATAATTTATTAATTATTATATATATAGTATATATATATTATATATATATTATATTTATAATATATATATTAAATATTTATATATTTATATATTATAATTATTATATTATATTATTTAACCAGATTTTCCCGGCCACCCATCACGGGGCTGGGGGGCCCTTTCTTCATTATATTATATATAATATATATAATATATATATAATATTATATATATAATAATATAATATTATATATATATATATAATAATATATATAATATATATTATAATATATATATATTAATTTATATATATTATAATATTTATTATTATAAATTAATTAATTATTTTATATATTATATATATTTATATTAACAAGATTCGCCCACCACTTCACGGGGCTGGGGGCCCTTTCTTTATATATTATATATAATAATATATTATATTATTATATTTTATATATATAATATATATATATATTTATATATTTAACTATGTATAGAATATAAAGATTAATATATTATTATTTATATATAATATTATATATATAATACAATTTTCTTTATTTTCTTCCTTTTTTTCCCAAAAAACCGGGGGTTTTTTAGTTGCGTTGAAACATGGCTCGAAAAAGAGGAAAGTAATAGGAAAAGAATTTATGGAACCATTAAAGTCAAAAAAAAAGGGAAAAGGGCCCAAGGGCTTTTCCGGGCCCCCCTCAAGAAATCTCTTTATACCTAATTTGTGGGAGAAAACAAAAAACCCACGGTCGCAGTCAAGGAAAATTTTCCACCCTAAGAGTCTTTTTCACCGGGACCGCCGACCGACCCTTCACCTTTATGGCATTATCGTTCAAGTGTAGGTTTCCATTCAAACCAGGCCCAGTTGGGCCCAACAACCATTACGGCCTCAACAAAAAAACTCCTTCCATTCACTTTTCCTATTATGCCCCCTGTGTTCTTCGCCTCTTGCCAACAACCTCAACTTTCTCTCCTTTCAAGCATTCGTTTTTAACTGGTAAACTTTCAAAATTTTTCCCCACTTTTTCTTTCTTTCTTGAAATGGTCGGATTCCCTTCCCAAAACCCCCCAACCCACTCTTCCACGCTACCCCGACCAATTATCCGCTCAAACCAAAACCGGACTGGTCATTCATCCTTTCCAAAACATTTTGGACCTAAACCCATCTCAAAAACGTACTTTTCATTATTCCTTCCTCCAATTTACCCTTTTCTTCTACAACATAACTCTCAAATTACGGTTCAATTTCCTTCCATTTTTTTCAATTTCTTTTTTCACCCACTAAAACACGGCCCCTAAATTGGTCCATTTCTTGGGAAAACACATAAAACTTTAAAAAAATCTTATACCTCTTATTTTCCAGGGAACATAGTCTCCCCCACTTTTATATTTACAATTAAAAACCCGCCACAGGTTAAACCAACATTTTACCCCTTTTCATGTAAAAAAGGGACCCTAGCGCACCTTTCAAAGGAATTAAGGTTCCCTTTTAACATCGCCAAACGATTTCTTAATTGCACCAGGGCCCACCTTCCTTTTGCCATTTTTTCACCAAACGTTTTTCCTACTACCCCACTCTGCATTTTTTTCATCGGTTTCCCTTTTTGCATTCCAAAAAACTTATTTAAAAACTTTAAAAACAACTTGTTCCAGCTGCTCCACCATCTAAAACGAAGAAACTTCACCAACCGATGGGACTGGTCCTCACTCAAAAACCATTTTAAACTTTACTTTTCTTTATCAAACCGTTAACCTTTCAAAAAAAAACCCCTTCTTTACCCAAACATTCCTGCAAAAAAAATCTCTCTTAACAAATGCCTTCTCAAAAACTCTCTTCCAGATTCCCCACCCACCAAAACCCAATTCCATTCCGCATTATTAATAGGATAGGGCCCACCCTCCACTCCACCCTCCCAATTCCCCTTAATTCTAAACCCACCCAATTTCCTGGCCCACCCCCACCCTTTAATTCCTTTTCATAAAAAACCCCACATATTACAATTGAAAATATCCTAGGGGACATAAAAACACATCCCTTGGCCTGTTACTCCGCTATTAATTTAGTTTAAAAAACCAATAATTTTTGACAACCATTTTATCCCTAACACATGGCTTCCCCTATCCGTCTTAAACCAATTAACTTTATATATTTTAGTATATATATATATTATAGATATATAATACATAAGATAATTTTATTATTATATATTATATATTATATATATATTATATAAATATTATATTATATTTATATATATAAATATATTATATATATTATATATGGACCGGATTTATATATAATATATAATATATATATATTATATTTATTATTATATTTATATTTATATTTATATATATACTAAATATAATATAATTATTATATTATAATATATATAATATTTATAATATATATATATATATAAACCGTATAATATATTATTATATATATTATTTATAATATATATTTATTAATATATATATTTATATATAATTATATATTATTTTAATTATATATATATATATATTTATATATATATATATTATATATTATATATAAATTATATATATTATATATTATTATTTGTAGAGTATGTATTTAATTAAATTTTATAAATTATATTTTTATACGTGTAGAATAAATAGACTGTTTTGTCGACACTCTATATATTATTATATATTATTATATTTTATAAAAGTTGTTATAAATTATTATATATTATATATTATTGTATTGTTTATTTTGTACATCTAATGTTTTAAGTATATATATATTTTATATTTATTTATATTTATATATATATATATATATATTATATTATATTATATTATATTATTATATATAATATATATTTATAATATATATATATATATTATTATTATTATATAATTATATATATATATATATATTATTATATAATTATATTTAATATTTATAATATTATTATATATAATTTATATTTATATACTATATTATATTTATATATTAATATTTATAATTATATTTACTCTTCTTTTTTTGAACCACCTTTGGCTAGACAACGCTGAACTTTCATTTTCTATTTCTTAATAATAAATAAATAATAATTTTTTAATAAAATTAATTAATTAATTTATAATAATTTAATTTTAAATTAATTAATAATAATAATAATAATTAAATAATAATAATAATAAATAAATAATAAAATAATAATAAATTAATAATTTAATTAAAATAATTTAATAAAATAAATAATAATTAAATAATTAATTAATAATTAATAATAATAATAATATATAATTTAATTTTAAATTTTTTAATTTAATAACCAAAAAGCATTAACCAGGAAATAGGCCCTTTGGAAAATAGGGAATATAATTAAATTGTTGGAAATTTTTTTTTAATTGGGGATTAAATGATCAACTTTCCCACAAAGAGGAAATATTGATCTTTAAATTATATCAAATATTTATGGAAAATGAATCAAAAAAGGTTTTTTAGAATTAAATCACCGCAAAAGGCAAGAATTGGAACTGGGGAATCAAAAAAAAGAGTTAATTGCGGTTGGTTAGTCCCAGTATGTTTTTCAAAAAAGGGCAATTTTTCCCAGGAGGAAGCGGGGCCTTTTTTTTACATCCCAATTCAGCCAGGCCAACTTCGGGGGCAATTTTCATGACCGTTAAAAAATGGTTCCCTCCCCCCACACCAGCGGGATGGTCGTATTTGTTTGGGAAATGCTCCTTGAAACGATAATGAAGTAAGTTGTGGTATTTTAAATTTGAACCCAAAAAGATCTTGCTTTTGATGTTTATGGGGGGACCAGATAAGGGGAGCGAGTAAGGAGGGAGGGGACACAAAAGCGTTAGGGTAGGGGTAAAAGGGTGGGGACGCTTTTATGCTAGCATGTGTGGTGAGTTTTGAAAGATGGTTGGGGAGTTTTAAAAGAAGGGGACCGGACTTTCCATGGAGGATAATTTGGCTGTGGCTCCTCTCTTTTCCATTTTTGGTTTTCAAAGATTTTGGGGGGGAGAGGACCAGGAAGGGGAAATTTCCTGTTATTCCTGAGGGTTGAAAGGGGGGGGAAATTAATCGGTCAGTTGAAACAAGGCTTGAATGCTTGAAATCTCTTTTAAAGTTAGATTTAGCCCTTTGGTGTAGGGGAAAAATTCCATAAAGTCTTGGAAATATAATGGGGCTATTAAAATAGTAGGCTTGCCGGGGCAATAGTGCAAAAAAAAAATTAAAGCCATTTTAAATGGAAAAAAAAATTTGCGATGGGTTTTACTCACCAGTTTTGGTCTGTAAACTGCTTTTTAAGGTGATTTTGGTTGGAGGTGCCTTCATTTGGGGTGTTTGCCCATTCCTTTTTTTCCCGCCGGGTACGAGGGAATCCAAACCCGCTTTTCCCCACCTGGAAGGTGTCTTCAAATGAAGGGGAAAAATCCTGAAGGGAAAGGGACATTTGTTGGAACGGGGTCGGTCGAGGGAAGGCATGCCTTAGAGGGTAATCCCAGCAGTTTCGCAAAAAACCATTATAATTGGTCCCAAAAAAAAAAATAAGTTTTCCAGAGTAAGGGAAATTCCCAAACCGATTCTTTCTATGTCGGATTCCCCAATCTTTAGAGGCAAAAACCATTAGGGAAACCAAACCAGGATGCGCGAGGGATTTTCATGGCTTCCACCGTTGTTTGGTGGATTAGACCCGAGTTTCTCCAAGGCAGTACCTTTCTAGCGTGAGAAAGTGGAAGGGGGCCCCACCCAAGAATTATTGATTTTCCCAAGGAAGCTGCGGACAAAGGGCATCGCCGGGGAGGATTTATTTTTTTGCTTCCTTGTAGAGAAGGGAAGAAGGGAAGGGTCGAAAAAAAGGGCCAAGGTGGGGACTGGATTGATTCCTACCCCTTTCCCCCCTATGCGAAAAACTTTCCAATGGGACGGGCCAAAAAACCTTCGGAAGAAGTTTGAAGGACTGGCCATCTGGGATTGGATCGTGTTTACCTTGGAAAGGTTAAAATGCAAGGTTTTTCAGGGTTTTTGTGGGGGATTTCTGATGAGTTTAAATTAAACTTTTTGAGTGTCCTTTACGGTGTTCCTTTCCCGTTCCCTGGGTGGGGAAAGGGGTTCCAAAAGAAATATGAATTCATGTTTAAATATTCGACAGGAATTGGACAGGATTCAGAAAATTTTCACTAATAAGGGGAAAAATGTTTTTGGTTGGGCACTTTTTTTTACAAACGGGTCCGTTTTATAAGGGGAGTTCACGAAAAAAAAAGAAGTTTTTTAGGGATGAAAACATTGTAATACTCCTGTCCGAAAAAACCCACGCGAAAAAGAAAAATGGGGGGACGGGGCCCTTTTTGAAGAAAACCGGTGGGAGCTTCAGATGGGGGCTTGGAGGTAAGGAGGACTTTTCAAAAAGTCGGAAAACCCCCATATTGAAAAGGGAAAAATAGTTTTTCTCGGTGGGTGAGATTTCCATCCCACATGAAATAGAGGTGGGATGAGTTGAAAGGGAAAGTGATTTCAAAAAATTTTTACGGGGGGTGGCCGGGGGAATGTACTGTTGGGGGATTGCGTGGGATGTCAAGGCCAAGGACATTTTCCGCCACGGGGTCAAAAACCGATTTGTTTTAGGGAACCTACGATTCTAGTTTTTGGAAAAAACCCGTTTGGTTCATGACGGTGAGGCAAGGGGGGGCAGATTTTATTTACTCGGAAAAAGGAAGGGTTCAATGCAGGGGACGGTTGTTGTGCTGGAAGAAAACAGGGAAACCCTCCCATCATAAGGTTATGTTTAAAATTTTGCTGGGTCGGTAAGCTGGAATTGGGGTTGACTTTTCAAGCCTGGGAGGACCATTCGAAAACGTAAGGGACGGGCCCTTATTTCCAAAGAAAAAGGGAAGGATGAGGGGGGACCAAACTTTCTTCCTTTTCGCTTAGGCCGGGGCAATTGGGCCCTCCACCGACGATTTTATTTCCCAGTTCGGGAGAAACACCAACTGCTTTTAAGATTTCCTTCTTCGAAAGTAAAAAGGGGGAATGGGAGTTGGGACAGGACAAGTCAGGAATGTGAAACCCTTGCCAGTTTTTGGGAAACCAAAAAACCAAGAGTGGGCTATTTCAAAACCACGTTGATGTGAAGGAGAACTTTCTCCACATTGTTTAAAAACAAATGGTTTGTGGTTAATCTTTACAGTATTTTTTTTGGGGGTGTTCCCAAAAAAAAAATTTTTTTTTTTGGCAATTTTGGGGTACCCTTTCCTCTGGGAAGGGGATTGAAGGTCCCAAAAACCGTTGGTTATATATAGCCGGCCTAGTTTAAAAAAAACTTTGGTTGAGGAAATTGCACGATTGGAAAAGTTAAATAGAAAAAAGGTGAAAGGGTTTTGGGCCATTTGGATGGTTTCTCCTGTTTTTTTGAGGGGGGAAATCATGGATATTTTTTTGTGATTAGGGCATAATTTCTTTTTTGAATGTTTTGAAGGGGCATGGACATCGTCCGTCTAATAATTCCTGGTCGGGGAAACTTCCGAAAGGCGTAAATTTGAGTGATTTTACGGGGAAACTCGTCTGACAACCTGCGGGTTCTAGAGGGCGGTTACGGGACCCAAGGACTGGAAATCCCATTCTTTTTCATCGGTGTTCATTCTGTTAACTTTTTCCCAGGGAGTTTACGAAGTAAAGCTGCTTCCAAAAAAGGCGGGTCACTTTTGAGGGAACCAAAGGTGGGTTCTACCAAGTTCAGTATTTTGGGGATGTATGGGGAACTTAAATAAGAGATTAAAGACGTAAAAAAAACCCCCTGGAACCCTCTGAAGTGGAATCCCGAAAGAAGGCTCGTACTGGGATTGATTGATGTGTTAATTTTGAAGTCCCCGATTCTTTGTCCGAGGGAAAAAGCCCGTCCAACCAAGCCCCTTTTCCCGTTTCGAAAAGGGGGAGTTCCCAACCAGGGCCAACTTAGAAAGTCCCGCTTTGTCTAGAAAATAAGGGGGACTGGGGTAAAAAAAGAAGTTGGCCAAAACCCAAGCTCATTCGGCCACGTCCCGTCCAAACTTCCCCCTTTTTCGATTTCGTCATTAAAAAGTTAAAATTTTTATCGGCAGAAAACAAAACGTTACAACCTCTAGGGGGGGATAAGCCAAAACCAAAATTGCATTAAAAATTCTTATGGGAAAATATAAATAAATAAAACGTAACCGCGGAAACTTTGCGGGGGGCCACCATCCACCCACGGGGGACCCCAAGAATCTTATAAAACCCCCTTCTTTTCCGGTGTACCAAAACCCGCATTGGGGATGGGGCTTGTGGATGTGGGAAATCGGGGAAAAGCCTCTTTCCCTGGAAACCGTCCAGTCCCCCTTTTAAGTTGAAAGGAAAAAATTTAATTTGTCGTTGCACCGCCAAAAACGGGATTAAGACTTTTCAAAAGCCAAGATATACGGGGCCCAAGTGTTCGATTCCCTAACAAATAGGGGGCCCGGGAAAAAGGGGCGGAGAACAACCGGTCTTTGAAAAAACCTGTAACCCTCACCCAAAGGGGGGCAAAAAGGGGGATATTGGCACCAGGACAGGATATTAAAACAAACGGGTATTTCCCATTATTAAACAAAAAAAAAAAATTTTACAGGGCAAAAGAAAAAAAATAAAATATAATTTTTAATAATAATTAATAATAAATTACAATAATAAATAATAATAATAAATAATAATTTTAATTTAATTAATAATAATTAAGTAATTAAAATAATTCGTTTGATCATAATCAATTGCAAATACTTTATACAGAATAATTAGTAATAAATAATATAAGTAATTAAGAAACAAGTAAATAATTAATAATAATTTTAATTAATTATATAATTAATTTTTTTATAATTTATAATTAATTTATTAATTTTAATTTAATTAAAATATAATAAAATAATTTTATTTAATAATAAATTTTAAATTTAATAAATTAGATAAATAATAATAATAAATTAAATAAAATAATTTAATAATTTTGGTAATAATTATTAATTAAAGAATTATAATTGCTAAATTTTTTAATTATAATAATATTAAATTAATAATAATTTAAATAATTTAAATCAATAATAAAATAATTAATTAATGATAATTTTTTAATTAAATTTTAATTAATAATAAATAATTAAATAAATAAATTAATTTTATTTTAATTAAATTAATGAAATAATTTAATTAATTGCTTCGCAAATTTAAAAAAATTAAAGTTTGGATTTGTAGGGGGGAAAAAAAATTTCACGGATAAACAAAAATGGGGGAGAAAATTCCAGGGCAAAAAATCATTTATGATTATATTTTTAAAATATATTATTTAATTATTTAACAAGCCAACGGTCGGGCTTTTACCTTGACCGGCCTGGACGCGGAAGCCGGTTTGAAAAAGCTTTGGCATTGGGAAAAAAAAAAAGCGAGCTACCCCCCGCTTCCGGCATTTGCGCCTTTTGCTCACTTCGGCTCGGCTCAGGGCTCGGCGTTAACATATGTGAATAAAATATTTATTTTAAAATTACTATTAATGTAAATTATAATGTACATTTCCTGTATAAAATTTACTTTTTTTATTTGTTATTAGTTTAGCAAAGGTATCTCGTGCATTTAAAATCCAGATATGAAATGGAATATTTATAATATATATATTATATATATATATATATATATTATATTATATATTATATAGAATATATAATAGATTATTTTTTATTCTTTTATTTAAATTGTAAATAGTTAAAATATACTATATAATATGTATAAAAATAATAGGTTAAAATTATTAAAATAAACTTATCACTAAAAATTAAAAGTAATACAATTAAATTGAAATAATAAAATTTAAAAATGTGGCTCGTTGGCCCTTATAGAACAATGTTTTTTTAGATTAATTATTTAAATTAATAGTAATTTAAATAAAATTGTTTACCGCGAAGCGGTTCCCGGATGTAAACAAACTTACTTTGCAAAAACGCTCGCGGCCAACCAAATTTGAAAATTTTATTAATTAATTAAATAATAAATTTTCATAATTAAATAAATAATAATAATTTTTAAATGAATAAGGAATTTTGCATAATATTAATATTTATTAAAAAAAAAAATTAAAAAAATAATAAGGAAATTTAATACTAAAATTAATTAAATTAAATTAATAATTAAGAAATTAATTAATTTAAAATAATAGTAATAATAATAAGCTTTGAAATTGTATTATTAAATTCTTTAATTTTTTTACTTTTACCCTTTTTTTTGTGGTAAAACTCTAAAAATTTTGCTGCCCACCATCTTGATATTTTTTATTTTAATAAAGTTTCCGAAACCCAAATTTGGTTGCGGAAAAAACTAAAACTGACCAAAAAATTGGCATGTTTTGGGGGGAAAAAAAATTTTTTTGTATATAAATTATTATTATTTTATTTATTATATTATTATTATTTATTATTATTATTATTTATTATTATTAATATTATTTATTATTATT
>JABUQX010083990.1:12500-22500 GCA_015478945.1 Trachelipus rathkii | reverse complement strand
GCCCAAGCGCTAGTATGCGCATTTGTATCTGCATCTGTGCATTTGGCATTTGTCACATTACCGATAATCTGTTAGTCCTTTAATTTTTCATATTAATTATCTGTTTTTTCAATCTACTTTCTTCATCACAATTGCTATCTTTATTTATTTATTTGTTTATTTATTTATTTATTTTTTGCCAGAGAGGTAGATGAACGCCGATGACACCCTTCCTTATGGGAGGGGCACCTGGCGTCATCTGTGCTGAAGGGGTGTGAACCACATCACCCGTTCGTGATTCGGTGCACACGACCTAGCACCAGGTTTGAATCTTTATTCCCTGCCCCTCTAGGAACATCTATTAATAAGCAGACTCCCTGCCGTTAGCACTGTCCTCCGGCACAAAACCTCATAGGGCTCGACACCTCATGAGGGGGATCCCTTTCATCTAATATACCTGGAAAACTTTAAATTTCCTTCGGAACCCCGATAGATTCGGCGATACTGGACCATGAACCGATATAACGGACTTACTCTTCTTTAATTGCCACTTCGAAATGTTCAATGCCGTGATTCCCAACATTTCCCAGGGAAGGCCTCTGTCTATCAACAGTGATCATCTCCTGAACACGCCTTCGACACCCCAGGTTCTCAAACGGTCGGGGCAACCCCGAAAAGTTGCCCCCCGTCATATTCGTTCCTAATTGTTTACTCAATATGCTGCTCTCCCTCCGGGGACTACCAAACTGGCACAACATTCCCGTACTTATTATTGCGACCCACCGCCTTCAAGCTCTTTACTGGCCAAAAACCATTCTTCTAGCGATTACACTTAAAGAAGCTTTAGGAGTTGAAGACCCCCCAGTCCACGATAATGAAGAATGGGTCTCTTCTCGTTCAAGATACTAACCGGAATCAAAGTTCAATCTTGTCATTCTTAACTTCTCTCGGAAACATCCCTCTTATTTCCACTTTCTGATGAAATAAAGAACAATCCAAGGCGATATTTACCCCTAGGAACAGAGAGACAGAGATATTGCTGCTGTTTCTAAGAAATCTACAGCAGAAAGTACCTGTTACTAACTTTTACAGATTCCCACACTTCGGCGACTCGCCTGATACCCCAAACCTCGTTTACTGCTGACCTTTAACACCTCTTTTCCACCTACAAAGGTGAAAATTGGGTTTACAAGTTACAGTGTTCGCAAGTTTATTCCCCGACCAGACGTTGCTTTAAAATGCCAGCGGTTTGGTAATCTCCGAAAATACTGTAGGGGAACGCAAGATATATGCCCAGTCTGCTCTTTCCTTAAATGTCCGTCTTACCCGTTTGAACCGGAGGTTTGAATATGAACCTTACGAAAAATTGAGGAGAAGAGATTAGCCATACACCATCTCAA
Source organism: Trachelipus rathkii (assembly GCA_015478945.1). NCBI lineage: Eukaryota > Metazoa > Arthropoda > Malacostraca > Isopoda > Trachelipodidae > Trachelipus > Trachelipus rathkii. The sequence continues at coordinate 21,121 of JABUQX010083990.1, read as the reverse complement.
ATACAAATATGCCTTACAAGTCAAGGCAATTTCTATGCAACAATTGGCAGCAGCCTTCCGTCTCTGCGTGTCAACTTCGCACAACTCCATTCCAGTAGAACTCTTCTCCCAAATTCCAGCGAAACTTTCAAGCAGTTTCTGTAACCTGCTCGCCTGCACTGCCTATATTAGCCCGACTATTCAAACGTACAAAAACAGCTTCGAATCCACTCACACCCAAAATGCAGTCAACAGCCCTATCGCCGAGTTGTTAGTTTTCAATTCACATACCAAAACTCCGAACAGTCTGTTCATTCTCCACATAGTTTGGGAGAGCGATTTCCTGCCAGAAACTCTGCCCCCATTCCCTCACCATACGAGTTCGCACAAAACTCACGTAAGAGGCCTGCGTCTTTATCCCCTAATGTCTCCCACCACTTTACTCCAACTTCATGGAAGAAGATGTTCATACAACAGAAACAAAAGATTAAGCACCAAGACAAAGATTACTCGCCTAAAATATAAACATCTGAATTTCTAAAGCAGAATACACCGACCTCAGATATAAAAAAATGCAATTCAGAGACCTCGCCATAAGTCTATTTCCTGCAGACAAAAAGCGCATTGACATCAATAGATTTGTACCCAAGCAACCTACAATTGTCGACACACACCAATCAATCCTCTTGACAGCTTGCTGATTATTCCAGTTCTTCTGAATCCTCCTACAAACTCTTCTTTTTCCGATATCCTATTCTTCATCATTCCCAAAAAGGATTCTACGCCTTAGCGGCATAGAAAATGAATTATATTCCCAAATGGAAGCTTGATATGACAACCCGACTCTCTTACTAATCTTCCTGCCGCTCCGGAGGGAGGTGAAATGGAAGACCGATTCAGCGCAAAACGCTATCCAAGGAGTTCTGGATATGTTAGCGTACGGAAAGGAGATCCACAAACTCCCATCACAGCTCAAAATTTGCCACAGGTCACTCAAAATAACCCACCAGATGACTCATGACAAAGTCTCCGCTATCAGACTTTCGTAACAACGGATCCCAATATCGGTACTCCAACACCCTCTTAAAAAGATGATACTTTTCGGTAACACCTTCCTCTCCCGTTCCATGGAAACAGCCCCATATTTTTCATACTTCTGAATCTGCTTGCTTGGCAGATACTGATAACGCTCTCATCCCAGAAATGAGCCACCATGCGATTGCTTTCCAACGACCAAACCAAGTCCACATAATACATAAGACTGGTATGAAGCTCAACTTAATTCGCTTGCATGGCGAAATCCCTCCACCGAATACCGCAGAAAACCCCTTCCAAAACCGGTAGTACAACCAAAATCTCTGTTGTAGGACTGTTCCTTACCACCAGAATTTATTGTTCCTCCTCGTCGGGACCCACCCGTCTCAGCCTTTCCTCCTCATCTGTTCCACCTCCATTTATACCATAAAAAAATATTATCCTCATAATATTCATAACATAGCATGGCCACCCCTCCTTCAATGGAATTGTCATGTCTACTAGTGTTAATTTTGAAGAACTTAAGTAAAGATCCTTGTTGATCTCCTAACACCCTTTTCTCTGGGATGCCTTAACATAGAACTCCCTGCATATGAACTTTAGATACATACATCTTCTTCATGAAGATATTTCCTTTTGCTCCTATTCTCTTATGGATTGCTTCACCTGGTCCCGCTTTGAATTACTTAATTACGGCAGTGACCATTACGCAATAGTCTTAAACGACTTGCACCGAGCCCAATGTAAAACCCAATTCCAGCTTGGAGTTATGACCGAGCGATTTTGCTCCTTTTCTCAGGCACAGCTATTTCCATACCTATCCCTTCAATAAGCGCGTTTCCGGACTGTTGATGATGACCTTTAACTTCTTCAGCAGTTATCGTTGCAGCAGCGAAACTTGCATCCCGCAATCTTCCGCAGGTAGGTGTTCAGCAACCCCTTGGTGGTCCCCTTGGTGCACAAGCTAACCGGGAGAAGAAGAGAGAACTCTACAGTCTAACAAAAGGAACGCGCACCACCTCAACATGATTTCTTCAAAGAAAGCTGTGGAAATCTTCGTGAATTAATCGCCAAAACACGGAACACACTTTCGTACAATATACTTCGACTGTCAACCCACAACTTCCGCTTTCTTAGTGTGGAACTTTATACAGAAAATATCTTACGCACCACAGGCCCTTCGTACGGCCTGATATACCAGATACGATCCTGCTCCAGCAGTTGGTGGGCAAATGCATTAGGTTATAGTTTGGCTAGCCACTCGAGGCTCTTTCCGCTAATCCTGAAGCCTTCCAAAAATTGGAAAATAACATTGCACCGTCAGACTTTTTAACATCGAAAGGGAAGATCATACTTATAACCGTCTCTTCAGAGTATCAAACTGCACTGGCGAACAACAAAGACGGTGCCCTTGTCCCCAGACATGATTTCATATATTATGCTCCGTCATATTCACGTCTCTGCATCAACAGCGTTTATGGATGCTGTATAACAGAATCTGGGTCGAATCCTCTTTTTCATCTATTTGGACTACAGCTTTTGTAATCCCTATTCCCAAAACCTGGGAAAGATCCGAAGTTGGCAGACAACCAAAGACCAATTTCGTGACCTGTCCTACTTGCAAATTAATGGAGAAAATGGTTTCTGGCCACCTTCTCCCTGTTCTGGAGAGCCGCCAGGCTTTTTCAAGCTTCCAGTTTGGCTTCCTTAAAATCGTTCGAACCCTCGGATCCTGTTAAAGCTGGATCATGACATCGGGGAAGCCTTCTCAACTGGCGGGATGGTTCTTGGTACCTTTTTTGACCTTGAAAAAGATTATGACACAACGTGGAGAACTGGGATCCTCCTTAAACTCCACTCGCTCGGTTTCTGAGGACAGCTACCTCTCTTTATTAAATGCCTTGTCAGACAGATCCATCAAGGTTCGGTGCTCTTCTGTTCTTTTTACTCCACTTTGCTCTGGATGAAGGCGTTCCGCAGGGCAGTGTTCTAAGTGTATTATAGTTTGCTCTCTGATTCAATGACATAGTTACTTCTATTCCAGCGATGGTCAACTTTTCTCTCTAAGTTGATGACCTAGGGCTCTATATTGCAGGTGCCAGGCTGCCATTTCTTGAACGGCAACTTCAACTAGCTATTGAAGAATAATTTCACATGGGTAATTCCATGGCTTCTATTTCTCACCCACAAAAACCTCAGCAGTACTATTTAGGAAAAATTTGGTTGGAAGAACCTGCCACCTTCCTCCCGCGAACCTAATCTTATGTGGTTCACCCATTTCCGTAATGCACAATCAAAATTTCTAGACTCGTTCTAAGATGAACTACATAATCATACGCACCAGCACATTAAACTCCTCAAAGCGACTTGTCATCGCGTGCTTTGACTTATTACGTCATCTCTCCTCAAAATCTTGGGGTGCTGATCGTAAGTCCCGTTTACGTCTCTACATCACCCTAATCCGATCGAAGCTGGACTATGGCTGCGTAATATACGGTCAAACTTTCCCATTTCTGCTACACCTGTTAGATCCCATCCAAAACGAGGCAATTCGTATCTCCACTGCAGCCTGTGCTGATCGTTCCGCTCGGAAGCGAGCCTTGAAGTTGGATATCCAATGCGATTGCCACTCTCTCTTCGAAGGGAATACATCATGTGCACAAGTTAACCTCGTTTTCAACCCCCAAAACCATCTGCTCTAACACCGATTTTGCAAGAGACATCTCAGAATCCTCCTTACTGGCCACTTTGCATACACAGTTTATTAACATCCTTAAGCTTCCTCAGCTATTTGAAAAAGTTGCTTGCCCGTTTCTCGTATGATGGAAGGGTAATACACCTTGGCTATTCTCTGCTCTCTCCACTCTGTCTGCGTCGCTTACCTCTCTCTCACAATCCTAAGCCACCTGTCCCGCTGCCTGTTAAAAGCATCATTTTATGTCTCATTCCTAGTTCGCGGTGGATTTATTTCAGCGTTTACTGACGACTCTAAAACAGGGGACAGTGTGGGTGCGCCTGCTGTTTTTCCTGACTGCAACGCTTCCCTATATTTTCCCCCCCTCATGCTTCACATTTTTTTCGGTCAGAATTTAATGGCTATATTAAATGCCCTTTCTCAAATTCTTATTTCTTTAACAGCAAGGCCACTTTTAGGTCATTTATTCAGATTCGCTCAGCGCTCTCCTAGCTCTTAAAGAATCCTATTCTAAAAACACAATGATATCCGGTGTACAACAATTTCTTCGGCTACTACACTCTCGTAAGAAACAAATCATATTATGTTGGACCACCTCTCACGTAGAGATAACTGGCAACGAAATCGCTGACAGAGACCAAAATGACCGCTTCTTTTCGGAGCTGTTATAGGTACCTCCCAGATTATTATCATGCCCACCGACAAGGTTTCCGGTCCTATTGGCAAGAGTGTTGGCCGAGTGATCAGCAGGGGCGAAACAGAAATATAAGCCGAACATTGGTGAGTGCCGATGGTCTTCCTCTCACCGACCGAAAGCGCTTGCACGAGGTGATACTCGTACGCCTCCGTATTGGCCACACCAATATCACTCACAGTCACTATATGTCACGGAACCCTCCCCCATATGCAAATTTTGCCGTCGCCATACCCCACAATCTGTTCACCATATTTTCATCCACTGTCCCCAACTGGACCCTACTTTTTGGTCCATAACACATAAAAGGTTATCCCATATACTTATCTGAATCCTCCCACCTAACAGTAACTATTTTCTTTTATCTTCAAGAAATGAATATTCTTTACTCATTTTAATAACATATAATTTTATTATACGAATATTTAAATGTAAGAACAATATTTTTTAGCATTAGTTTTTTATTTATTTTTGACTGAATATTCATTTCGCCATCCAAATTTTCTTTGACATTTAAAATATGTATAAACCAGGACACACCTATGGAGCTGATTATTCAATCCAGTGTGGCCGCTTCTCTGGACCGTGGTGCGTGCTGTACACAAACTCAAAATATTATATATATATATATATATATAATAGTATAATATATATATATATATATTATATATATATATAGATATATATATATATATATAATATATATATATATATATATACTATAATATTATATATATATATATTATGTATAATATGTATATATATATATATATATATTATATATTATATATATATATACTATAATATATATAATATATATATATATCATATATATATTATATATATATATTTATATAATATATATATATATATATATATATATATATATATATATATATATATATATATATATTATATATATATATATATATATATATTATATATATATATATATAATATATATATATATATATATATATAAAGTTTTTTATTAGATTCCTAGGAAAAAAACTTGCAAAAAATTAAATTCGCGAATGTGTATAGTTGATCGAACACTGTAAAATGCAACTCAGAAGAGACCTCGCCATAAGTCTATTCCTGAGACAAAAGCATTGACATCAATAGATTGTACCCAAGCAACTACAACTGTCGAACAACCCACCAACCAATCCTCTGAACCTTATCGGATTATTCCATTTCTTCCCGAATCTCGCTACAACTGCTTCTTCCGATATCCTATCTCATCATCCCAAACCAATCCATCTGAACCTTAGCGGATGAAATGGATTATAGTTCCCAAATAGAGCTTGATGTGACGACCCACTCTCTTTCTAATGCTTCCTGCGCTTCCGAGGGAGGTGAATGGAAGACCGTTCAACGCAAACACCGCAAACGCTCCAAGCGTTCTGGATCTGTTGGCGGCATGAAAGGAGACCCAGAAATCTCCCATCTTAGCTCAAATTGTACAGTCTCCCAAAATAACCCACCTGATAACTCACTGACAAAGTCTCCAGCATCAGACTTTCGTAACCCAACAGATTCCAATATCGCAACTCCAACACCCTCTCAAAAAGATGACACTTTTCCGGTAACACCTTCCTCTCCCGTTTCCATGGAAACAGCCCCATATTTTCCATACTTTTCTGAATCTGCTTGCTTGGCAGATACTGATATCGCTCCCATTTCCAAAAATGAGCACCCTGGTTGCTCTTCCAACGACCAACCAAGTCCACATAATAACATGGACTTGGTTGAACTCACTGATTCGCCTGCATGGCGAAATCCCCACACCGAATTCCGCAGAAAACCCCCTTTCCAAAACCGGTAGTACACCAAAATCTCTGTTAGTAGACTGTTCTTACACCAGAATTTATTGTTCTACCTCGTCGGGACCACGTCTCAGCCTTTCCTCCTCATCTGTATCCACCTCCAATATTATCCCTAAGCCACATAAAGACTATCCTCATAATATTCATCATAGCATGGCCCGCTCCTTCAATGGAATGTCATGTCACTAGTGTAATTTTTGAAGAAACTTAAAGTAAGATCCTTGTTGATCTCCTAACACCCTTTTCTCTGGGATGCCTTAACATAGAACTCCCTGCATATGAACGTTTAGATACATACACTTCTTCATGTATAGATATTTCCTTTTGCTCCTATTCTCTTATGGATTGCTTCACCTGTCCTTTTGATTACTTATACGCTAAGTGGACCATTAACGCATAGTCTTAAATGACTCGCATACCGAGCCGCAATGGTAAAACCCAATTCCAGCTGGAGTTATGACCGAGCGATTTTTGCTCCTTTTCATCAGGCTACAGCTATCCTACTCTATCCCTTCAATAAGCGGTTTCCGACTGTTGATGATGCCTTTAACTTCTTTCAGCAAGTTATCGTTGCAGCAGCGGAAACTTGCATCCCGCAATCTTCCGCAGGTAGGTGTTCGGCAACCCCTTGGTGGTCCCAAGAGTGTGCACAAGCTAACCGGGAGAAGAAAAAACTCTACATCAAAACAAAAGGAACCGCACCACCTCAAACATGATTATCTTCAAAGCAGCTGTGGCAAATCTCGTCGAATTAATCGCCAAACACGGAAACAACACTTTCGTACATATACTTCGACTGTCAACTCCACAACTTCCCTTTCTTTAGTGTGGAAATTTATACAGAAAATATCTTACCGCACCCACAGGCCTTCGTTACGGGCCTGATATAACAGATACGATCTCTGCTCCAGCAGTTGGTGCAAATGCATTAGGTTATAGTTTTGCTAGCCAGTCGAGCTCTTTCCGCTATCCTGAAGCCTTCCAAAAATTGGAAATTAACACTGCACCGTCAGACTTTTTAACATCGAAAGGGGAAGATCATACTTATATCACTCTTGCAGAGTATCAAACTGCACTGGCGAACAACAAAGACGGTGCCCTTGTCCCAGACATGATTTCATATATTATGCTCCGTCATATTCACCCCTCTGCATCAGCGTTCTTGATGGATCTGTATAACAGAATCTGGGTCGAATCCTCTTTTCCATCTATTTGGACTACAGCTTTTGTAATCCCCATTCCCAAACCTGGGAAAGACCCAATGTTGGCGGACAACCAAAGACCAATTTCGTGACCTGTCCTACTTGCAAATTAATGGAGAAAATGGTTTCTGGCCGCCTTCTCCCTGTTCTGGAGAGCCGCCAGGCTTTTTCAAGCTTCCAGTTTGGCTTCCTTAAAAATCGTTCGACCTCGGATCCCTTGTTAAAGCTGGATCATGACATCGGGGAAGCCTTCTCAACTGGCGGGATGGTTCTTGGTACCTTTTTTGACCTTGAAAAAGATTATGACACAACGTGGAGAACTGGGATCCTCCTTAAACTCCACTCGCTCGGTTTCTGAGGACAGCTACCTCTCTTTATTAAATGCCTTGTCAGACAGATCCCTCCAGGTTCGGTGTTCTTCTGTTCTATTACGCCACTTTGCTCTGGATGAAGGCGTTCCGCAGGGCAGTGTTCTAAGTGTATTATAGTTTGCTCTCTGATTCAATGACATAGTTACTTCTATCCCAGCGATGGTCAACTTTTCTCTCTAAGTTGATGACCTAGGGCTCTATATTGCAGGTGCCAGGCTGCCATTTCTTGAACGGCAACTTCAACTAGCTATTGAGAATATTTCACAATGGGGTAATTCCCATGGCTTCTATTTCTCACCCACAAAAACCTCAGCAGTACTATTTAGGAAAAATTTTGGTCGGAAGAACCTGCCACCTTCCTCCCGCGAACCTAATCTTATGTGGTTCACCCATTCCCGTAACTGCACAAGTCAAATTTCTAGGACTCGTTCTAGATGACTACCTAACATACGCACAGCACATTAAACTCCTCAAAGCGACTTGTCATCGCGTGCTTGACTTATTACGTCATCTCTCCTCAAAATCTTGGGGTGCTGATCGTAAGCCCCGTTTACGTCTGCTAATCATGTTGGTCAGGTCGAAGTTGGCTAGGCTGCGTAATTTATAACGGTCAAACTTTCCCATTTCTGCTACACCTGTTAGATCCCATCCAAAACGAGGCAATTCGTATCTCCACTGCAGCCTGCCGATCGTCCCTCCCGAGCGAGCCTTGAAGTTGAATCCAATGCGATGCCACTCTCTCTTCGAAGGGAATACATCATGTGCACAAGTTATCTTCGTTTTCAAACCCCAATACCATCTGCTCTAACACCGATT
>JABUQX010083990.1:0-5000 GCA_015478945.1 Trachelipus rathkii | reverse complement strand
TATTAAGAATCAGAAGAAAATCTTCACTCAAGATACTCTCTCCAAAAATCCTCCCGGCAAGAGATAAATTTATGGAAAAGGCTGCGACTTCGAATTTCAATCAAAAACACCAATCCTCGCACAAAAAATAGGGTGGAAAACGCGCTGGAAAAGGCTGTGACTACCAAATCGCCTACGAGAGAGTTATCTCAACAGAAGGGTCTTTTTATTAATTTACTTTTATTGAATATCTAATTATGTTGAATAAAACATCATTTTCAAATATGGATTTCTAATACCTATCCTTCTTATTAGGTGCTTTGCTCTTAATATAAGCCAACAACCTTAGCAAGTCTTACTCCCTATATTATATATATATATATATATACATAGTTATATATATATATAGTATATATATATATATATATATATATATATTATATATATATATATATATATATATATATATATATAATATATATTATTTATATAAATATATATAATATATATATATATATATTATATTATATAGGCCTAGATATATATATATATAATGTTTTTAATAAAATGATATAATATTTAAGACAATTTATATTACAACCTTATTAATATTATTTGTAATACCCAAAAGTGTATACAAAATACCCGGTATACCTTTCTTTTAGTAGGTTGAGAACATTAAAACACTACTAAGCAGGTGCATTAACTTCCATATCTACTGAATAGGATTGGCGGATGCACCCGATGCGGTGCGGTGCGATCAGTTCCGGTGCATGGCCAACTTTACTACTGAAACCCCGGATCCACTGGCCTCTAAATCCCAATAAATCAATTCCAAATTAAAATTGGTAAATTACCAAATATCGAAAACTTCCGTTTTCTTTTACGTTTTTAATGCATAACTAATTTATGGAAATCTATATCTAATAATTCTATTTTATTTTAATAAATATTTAATAGATAATTATATTCTATTGTTTTTTTTTTATTTTAGTTTATTGTGTAGACTAATAATAATTAATATATAATGATGAGAAGGCTTGGCACAATCAGTTTTTTTCACTTTTCGCAGATAATAATAATAATAATAATAATAATAATAATAAAAATTATAATAATAATAATAATAATAATAATAATAATAAATGATAATAATAATAATAATAATAATAATAATAATAATAATAATAATAATAATAATACTCATCATCAGTAGTAGTTCTATGGTTCCCCAGAACAAGGGGGTAGGGTGCTTCACTCTAAGACCCCCCCTCCCCCTATACGAGCTCTTAAATCACGGCTTTTTTGACGCCTAGCAAACGCTTGTCGAATAAAGCAATGAAGGCGTTTCTAACGCCGAGAAAACGCTTGCTAAATAATTCAATGCGTCGAAATCGCTCAAATAGGTAGAACGATGTACCACTCATTCATTGATCTATTCAACTGCCGTTTTCTCTGCTTCAGAAACGCCGCGTTTTTGCTGCTTCAGAAACGCCGCGTTTTCGCTGCTTCAGAAACGCCGCGTTTTCGCTGCTTCAGAAACGCCGCGTTTTCTCTGCTTCAAAAACGCCGCGTTTTCGCTGCTTCAGAAACGCCGCGTTTTCTTTGCTTTAGAAACACCGCGTTCTCGCTGCTTCAGAAACGCCGCATTTTCTCTGCTTCAGAAACGCCGCGTTTTCGCTGCTTTAGAAACGACGCGTTTTAAGCGATCGTATAGAAGGATTTTAAAAAAGTTTACGCGTTTATTTTATCGATCATCACTAATGCGTTAATGACACAGAAAATAACACATAACTTTTTAATTCTTATATTTTGAGCGCGTAAAATACAAACAGATCACTTTAAAACATTAATATATAAATAAATACAAGTATGGTTTGAACTTAAAATGTAGTGAGGCGTCCCCATACACATTCGATGTTTGCCGAACTTTTCAGCAAACTTTTAAGACAAATAAATGGTCAGGCATCCACATGGTTCGTATTTGGCGAATATTCCTTATTCGGGAATGGATGGACATGCAGGAAACCATCGCTTATAGGTGAAATCAGTGCCGTGCTCGGGGTGTGTTGGGTAAGACTGAGAAGCCATAGTCAACCTAGGGGGGGGGGGATAAGGCGGAGAAACTATAGTCACCCTAAGGGGTGGGTGGTGAAGCTGAGAGCTATAGTCACCCTAAGGGTGGGTGGGTGTTGGTGAGGCTGAGGAGCTATAGTCACCTTAAGGGGTGGGTGGGTGTTGTGAGACTGAGGGGCTATAGTCACCCAAAGGGGTTGGAGGTGAGGCTGAGAAGCTATAGTCACCCTAAATTTTTATAAGATCAAAATTTTATCAAAAATAAAAGCTATGAAAAAGAGTAAAAACAGAAAAAATAGGTACCCTTGAAGATTCATCACTTCAACCCCCAACCCCCTGAAAAAAAAAGTTTGTATACGCCGGTAGGTGGAGTAACACAACAAAGGAGTATTCGTTTTAAAAGGTTACTTGAAACGTTGGACAAACAGCTCTTGTGTGTATGTGGAGCCGCCATTAAATAAACGCGATATTCCTATTAAAATATCATTACGGGTTTTTTTAACACATTTTGCTATGGCTGTTGTTGTTGTTGTTCTTTCTCCTGTTGTTGCTGCTCCTGCTGTTTCTTTTCTTGGCGGTGCTCCTGTTGTTTCTGCCCTTCTTCTACGTAATCTTCCCCCTCACAATCCCTTTCTTGTTCAGGAATTTCCGACATCGAAAACGAATCTATCAAGTTCTTTTTATAAGAGGACGAAAGTGTGTTCTTCCTCCTGATGGAGGGTAATGTCCCTGACGAAACGTTCGACGATCTTGTCACTGTCTCTCCCTCGTGACTGCTCCATTTTAAGAATGACAAACGTCTCCTCTTGGCAAAGTCCCCATACCACTTAGTATATATCTAATAGCAAAAATAATATATATATAATATATATATATCATACATATATATATATATATATATATATATATATATATATTATATAATATATATATATATATATATATATATATATATATAATAATATATATATATATATAAGTATATATATATATATATATATATATATATATATATATATATATATATATATATATACCATCCACTTCCTTTTATCAGACTGGGGGTGAGGTGCATCGCATACAATGGAAACAGAAAAGTAGTAGAATAGCATGATGCAAGTCGAAAAGAAAGCCCTTCCCCCCTCCTTACCTTCCCCTTTATACCCGTAAGTGAGAACTCGTCGTAGTCAGAAAATTCACCCTTGGGTTTCACGAGACCGCAACGAGCTCTCACTGTGGTATCTCGTCAATGTGGGGTTCATGCATTAAGCCAGGCCAACAACCATACTCCTCACAAAACCCCGCCATTCAATCCTATTAAACACCTTTCTTCTCGCCTCTGCTAAGCTCACATTCCACTTCTTCAGACATTCCTTTACTGCATGACTCAATCCACTTTTCCTTTAGTCCCAAACTGTCGATTCAAAGCACACTCACCACTATACATCCGCTTAACCAACCGACTATCATCCATCCTTTCCATATGATCAAACCATCTCAATGTACCCTCGTTTATTCTCTCATTTACGCCTTTCTTCGCACCACACAACTCCCTAATGCGTTCTTTCCTCATTTTATCATTTTATCAATTCTTCTCACACATAACACGCCCCTAATATTGTCCTTCTGAACACAATATACCTCATATTCCAGACCATAGTCTCACTACTATACATTAACACAGTAACACATACCCTCATCGGTAAGAACCTAGCACCTCAAGACTTAGTCCTTTGCATTCACCAACGATTTAATTGCATCAGCCACCTTCCTGCCATTCCACATGAACTTTCCTACTACACTCTTCATTATCCGTTCCCTTTTTATCCAACATATATTATAAATATTTAATCTCAAACACTTGTTTCAGTTGCTCACCATCTAACACAACGGACTCCCATTATTCACTACCATAACCTTACTCTTATCGACATTTACTTCAAAATCCCCCCTTTTACACACCCTGCCAAACCAATCTACCATTCCTCTCAAACTCTTTTCAGATTCGCCACGCTTAAACCAAATCATCCGCATATAATAAGTGGGGCACCCTCCACTCTCTTCCATTCTCCATCATTATAACACCTCATGTCACCCCCACCCTCTAATTCTTTCATAAACCCATGCATATACAAATTAAATAACCAAGGAGACATAACACATCCTCTGCTCACTCCTACTATTAATATTAAACCAGTCACTTTCAACCCCCTTTTTCTTACACACGATTCACTATCGTCATACATATTTTTGACTCCATTCAGAAGCCTACCAACTAAACCATACATCACCAAAACCTGCCACAAAGCTTCCCTATTAATAATATCATACGCCTGTTGCAAATTCATAAAGCCAAAAATACAATTTATTCTTCTTCTCTCATTTTCCCAGTCATTTATTTCAATGTAAAAATTTGATCCACTCATTATCCCCCACTTCTAAATACACCTTGTTCTTTATCAATCAGCTCCTCAGTCACTCGACGTACTCTTTCGACAAAAATACCAGCCAATATCTTCCTTACAACACAATAAATTAATTCCCCTATAATTTCTACAGTTACACTTATTTAAGAGCACTATTACTGCACTCATCCTATCTCTCGGAACTATACCCTTTATAAACGCTTTGTTACATAACTTCCAAATCGATTCAATCACCATCTCGCCTCCATTCTTGATCATTTTACCAGTAATTCCATCTATGCCTGCAGGTTCACCATTCTTCAACTTTCTCACTCTACCCATTATCTTCTTGCTAATTACCTCATCTAAAAAATAGCTATTTCTTCTTGCACCATCAAACCCACACACACATTCACTATCACCTCTTCATTACTGTGACTGCCAATGTTATGCAGATTTTCGAATAGTTCCCTCCAACTCTCTCATCACATCCTTTTCATCATTGTTTACGTAATGCACTATCCTATCATTATTCTAATG
>JABUQX010083989.1:0-13105 GCA_015478945.1 Trachelipus rathkii | reverse complement strand
TTTGAATTAATTAATGTTACCTAGTGAAAATTCTTCAAATTAATTAAATTTAAGGAATAAACATAAGAAGTGATTCTCTCTTTTATATCCTCTACTTAACTGGTTTTGTAGTTAGTATAAGATATTATATATATATATAATAATACTATATATATATTTAATATATATAAAATATATATAATATAATATAATATATATATATATATATATATATAATATAATATATATATATATATAATATATATATATATATTTAATATAAATATAATAATATAATATATATATAATATATATATAATATATTATATTATATTATATATATAATATATAATATATATATACTATATATAATATATATATATATAATATATATATATATAATATATAATAATATAAAATTATATATATATTTATATATAAAATATATATATTATATATATACTATATATTTATAATATATATATATATAATATATATATATATATATATATTCATATATATATTATATATATAATATAATATATATTAATAATAATATATATATAATATAAAAATAATGGCCAGCCTCTAGTAAAGAGCCCACATCCATATCTGCCCAAAAAAACAGCACGCGGAAAAAAAAGGAAATAGCATGCTGGGAATCCTGGCCTCTAAAGGATGTTGACGCGAGAAAAAGAATAAATATATAAAAAAAAAAATATAAAAAAATAAAATATAAATAAAAAAAAAAAAATGAACAAAAGAGTAACAAAGAAACTTATCATAAATAGTACTACAAATTATGAATACATTTGAACCGAAATAGTTGGTTCGGAAAATGTAAAAAAAATAAATAATAAAAAAATTAACCAAAAAAATTGGCAATTTTTTTTGGGGGGGTGCTGGGACATAGTATATATATATATTATTTGTAAAGGTATTGACAAGGCAATTTAGGGGGCTCGAGCCGACGGGAACACAGGGGGGACGTGTTCCATACCCCGTAGGGGAGTGGGCGGAGGAACCCCCGACACCCAAATACCAAAGCAGCGCGCGGGTTCCGGAGACCCTCCCCGGAGGGGGGGAATTAGTCCTACCCCGTAGTTCCCCGGAGGGCCGAAGAGACCCCGACTCCCTGCCATAACGGTGCGGTATTACTGGGGTATTCTTTAGTTAAAAAAAAAAGCAAAAATTTAATCAGAAAGTCTATTTATTTAACGAGTAACCAATAAAAGGTCTCTAAAAGGCCCTCTAATCATATTACTTAAATTATTAACAATAAATTTTTTTATTTTTTATTTTTTTTACATTTTCCTATCTAAAAATTTTACCAGAGGATTCCAAAATTGTATTCCTTTTCGCTGTAGCTATTGTGTTTTGAGATATTAATTTTTTTTAATTTTTTTTTTTTTTTTTTTTTTTTTACATTTTCGGCACTAAAATTGGACCATTCAGCAATGGTATTCCTTTTCCTGGTAGCTGTGTAGTTTTTGAGATATGGATTTGGGCTCTTCTAGAGGCTGACCTATATATATATATATATATTTATAATTTATATTGCTATTGTATTATTGACAAAGTATGTATATATATATATATATATAATATATATATAATATATAATATATATATATATATTACCTATAGTATATATATATATTTTATAGTATATATATATATATTATATATATATATATATATATATATATATATAATATTATATATATTATAGGCCAGCATCCTTGAAGAGGCCAGGCATGTAACTAGAAAACTATAACGTCTACAGGAAAATAAATAACATTTTTGGATTCAGGCATTTAATTATCCATGACAAAAATTAAAAAAAAAATTATTTTATTCTATTATTTATTAATAAACACCTTAAATTTTAGTATAATCTTAGATCTGGCAAGGTACGCTGGATTGACCTTGAATCCTGCATTACTTCACGAGAGCAAGAGTTGACAAATAGTATTTTATTTTTACGCTTTGAAAAAATGTAATTTTTCTTTTTATATCCTTTATATAGGGGGGTTCGAGCCGACGGAGGGACAGAGGGGGACGAAGCCCCCCCGTCGTCCCCCGGTAGGCGAGAAAACCCCGACTCTGTCCATTCTTTAAGTTTTACCCGTGGGGTATTCTTTAGTGAAAAAAAAATATTTCAGGCATATTGGGCAACTTGCGCGCTTTCTCAGGTACTTCGACTTTTTCGTAAAACTCAAAAAAAAGATGCTTATCATACAAGCTTTCCACATATTTTTAAACAATTTAAAAATTTTTTCAAAAGCGTTATTTCTTTTTTTTTTTAAAAAAAAAAAAAACATGGAAAAAAATGTCTCACTTGCATTAAAATAAAATGTTTGTTTTTTCTTGTAGCTGTTATTTAGTTTTTTAGTTACATTGCCTGGCCTCTTCGGATCGTCGACCTATATATATATATATATATATATATATATATATATATATATATATATATATATATAATATATATATATTTAGTGTATATATATATATATATATATATATATATATATATATATATATATATATATATATATATAGACACTTTCTCTTTAAAAGGATGTTACATAAAAATACAAATATCGAAATATCGCTGAACACTAATCGTCTAACCATGCACTGTGACGTGTTAACTTAAACTCCAATAGAAGAAGAGAAAAAGTTGCCACATGTTGCTTTATTATATCATGTTAATTTTATTATTTAATTTTGTAATTTTTTTTATTTATTTTAAGGGGCTCGAGCTGACGGTGGGACAGAGGCGGGGGACGAAAGTTCCCCCCTAGTCGTCCCCCGCTGCAGGGAGAGACCCTGACTCTTTCCATCTTGGGGTTTTCCTTTAGTTTAAAAAAAAAAAAAAACTTTTTGTGAATCCCTCACGTCTATTGCCTTGAAATAATCGAAAAAAAATCAATTACATCGCTCGTTCGATATATATATCGGTAAGGTATGATGTTATTAAATTCTAAAAGTTCCATATATATATATATATATATAATATATACTATATAATATATATATATATATATATAATCATATATATATATATATATATATATATATATATATATATATATATATATTAGTTTTTAGTGCCACTGAAACATAATGTTTCATAAATGTTTCAGCTCTCTATGATGATTTTTCCACATAAATCAAACCTGAAAAGAGAAAAATAAATGAAATAACCTTTTTTGACAAAGAACCCTTTTCCAGCGTAATTATAAGACTAGTGTTTTTCAAGATATATAATAAAAATGAATAAGGTAAAAAAAAAAGTCAAAACAGAACTTGCAAATTGAAATTAAACTTAATATTTTTAATTAAACTTAATTAATTAAAAGATATTTAAAAATATTGAGAATTATTTGAAAATAATATTTTTTTCCCCTATAAATCATCACTCCATACATTGTCTAATTATTACGTAATTATCGCTTAACACCTTTTACCTCTTATTCGGCGATACGTATCTCTTTTTAAACTTTTTTTTTTTCGATCAATCGAATTACATAAAGAAATTTATACACTGGAGAGCATTGCTTAAAGTCAATCGAAATTATTTCCTATTTCTGAGTATCATTCAGAGAGTCGTGAAAATCAACACATCACTTGAATATAAAAGCAGCGAAATGTTTAAATCAGGGGTGGCCAACCTTTTCCATACTATGCGCCAATTTTTTCACAGACGAGTTCAGATGAGCCGTACAACTCATAATAGACATAATTAACATTTTTAAATGATTTAATATTTTAATTAATTTATGTAAAACAATATCTATTACAACACATTAACATTACTTGCCATTAATGGGACTTTTGAGCCTGTTTGGATTCCGCTATTCTTTCAATGTTTGGTGTTAAATTTGTTACTGAGAGCAGCCAGAGAATTCTTCAAATTTGAATCACTTATTCGCGACCCTGATTTGCTTTTAATCAATTTCATGGATGAAAATGCTTGTTCACATCTGTATGTCATTTTCAAAACGACATTTATAACTTTTTTGCAAATATTCTTAGCTCCAGGAAATGTTTCACAGGGTAATGAAATCCAGAAATTAATTATGTCAGAATTGTTTTTCGATCTGGAAAAAGCCTTTTCAATTTCATTTTTAATTAATGTCATGAATTGTTTGTAGGATGTATCAGTTAATGTGATGTTACTGGCATCTGCATGTACGTTTTTTTTCACTAGTAAAAATGGGTTTACAAATGCGAGCATGCAGTTTTCTTCTTTAGCAAAATCATGAAAACGACTTTCAAATGACCCTTGCAATATCTTGATTTTTTCAATATATTTGGTCAAATTGCTATTACCAGAGCACATTCACTTTGCTCTTTCAGGTGTGGAAATTGACTCAAATCCTCATTTTCTAACTGAGAGAGATGAACAGTTTTAATTTTATTTTAAATGAGCTGATGATGCTATTGACTAAACCAGGAAATAATTTATTCTTGCCTTGTAGTTTTAAATTTAGATCATTGAGATGGCTAGTAATATCAACTAAAAATGCCAAATCAAATAGCCAGTTGTTGTCAAATAATAGGGTTCTTTCATCAGGTAGCTCATTTTCCTGTCTAAAAATTAGAAACAGCATTTTTCAATTACCAAAATCTACTCAGAACCTGTCCTTTAGAAAGCTAGCGCACCTCTCAATGAAGGACAAGTTCACCATATTCCAAATCACAGTATTCAAATTCACAGTATTTTCTGAATTTTCGTCTGTTTAATGCTCTTGCTCTAATTTTATTCACACATTTAACAACCGGTAGCATAACATGCTGCATATTTAAAGTTTTTCCACACAGTTCCTCTTGGTGTATAATGCAGTGATATTGTAATACAGGATGATTTAAAAATTGCCATTGACTTTACCTATCATTGACGGCGCTCCGTCAGGACACACACTAATGAGTTTGCTATAATCTAATTTTAGATTTTCTAGGCATGATTTTCCTTTTCCAAATATGTCTGATCCTCTTGTTTTACCATGCAATGACTCCAGACTGGCAAGTTCTTCAAAGACATTAAAATTATCATCGATTCCTCTTATAAAAATGCTTAACTGGGCAACATCACATATGTCCGTTGATTCATCAAAAGCTAGAGAAAAGAAAGTACAAGAATGGACAAGGTCTTCCAGTTGCTGAAATACATCCTGAGAGAGTTCCTCGATACGTCTCGTAACTGTCTGCCTTGATATAGCACTTTCGTCTGCTTTCCTTTCAATACCTTTATTACCAAGATGTCGTTCAAATATTTGGAGACAAGGCTTAACAATTTCTTCCCCGCCAGAAAAAGGTTTCTTTTTTTTCGCCAATGCTAAAGCAATTTCATATGACGCTTCTGTCATCGCCAAGTCTTCACAACCTACTTTAGCAAATATATTTTGTCTTCTTCCGATTTCTTCCTTTTTCTTAGTCACATATTCTTTTCGTGACTCAGACGCAAGAACAAGCTTCATTTTTTCTTCTATGTTAGTCTGATGCTGTGTTTTATATTATCTATTAAAATCATGTCTTCTATTATGTGAAAGAGTACTTTCACAAACAATGCAAAACGGTTTTCCTGATGGACTTGCTATAAATAGCAATAACATTGCGATATTTGTTACATACTTCTTTATATCTTGCCAGATTTAACAAATTTCTGGAAATAAAATGAATTTTTAGTTTTCATTAAATAAATTTGTAAGAAATAGGCTGACGTAGCCCAGTTAAAAAATATTTAAAATCTCCCAAAAAGTAGCTCGTTAGGCCAATGCGCCACTTATAATCATCCAATGCGCCACGTTTGGCGCATGCGCCATGGGTTGGCCACTCCTGGTTTAAATCTTCAAACTAAAAATTCACTTTTTGTCAAACACTCGACAATCTTCAAAACATTTTTAAGAGGATTCCCAATTAAACGAATCATCTAATCAATATTCTGTAACTTCGTTTTCCTATTTGCTTTTCAGTAATGAAATAACTTTTTTGGTAACTTTGGAGAAATATTCAAAAAGATTTCGTCTTTAGAAAAGGAATTATTCTCTCTCTTCTCTCTCTCTCTCTCTCTCCTCTCTCTCTCTCTCTCTCTCTCTCTTCTCTCCAATCAAAAAAACAAACGGATCTTGTCAATTATGTGTGTGAATGAGTTTTATCCATATCGATTGCATGGATCCGCACGAATTTTTATTTGAAAAGTCTAAAGAAAACTTTATTTTAATAATATATATATATATATATAATATATATATATATATATATATATATAGAAGTCTTATCTCATAATATATAATATATAAATTATATATATTATATAATAAATATATATATATATATTATATATATATATATATATATATATATATATATATATATATATAGAGAGAGAGAGAGAGAGAGAGAGAGAGAGAGAGAGAGAGAGAGAGAGAGAATCTTATCCGGTTCATAGTGGAGATAAATGTTTTTTTATACGTTTTTTTCATATATTAGTAGTATATGATACTAGCAATTAATTAAGATGTGAACGAGAAAGATACGAAATATGAAACTGTTAAAAATTAATTGATAAAATGAGCCAAAACGTTGATTTTGCATGAAAAAGAAAACGGCTTTTAGTGCTACCGAATGAAAGAATTCATGGTAGGGTAAAAAATATTGTTCTAGGCTACGATATATTCCGTATTGGGTTTTGTTTACATATATAGATTTTGTGTATACATAAACATAACACACCATAAATGCAGTTTTGATCAGGACTCAATTGGCGCGTGCGTGCATTAGGGATGCCACAAGAGGACTGATATATATCGATATTGATATTTTTTTCGATAGTAAAATATCGATAATATTTTTCAGCCGATATATCGATATTTTATCCTCAGTATCGGATCAACGATATATTTTTTTTTACTTTAAAAATTTTGAGCAGTTTTCTTTTTTCATAAAATAGCCTTTAAGCAAAATGTGTGTATTTTTCAGGCGCGTTTAGATGATGGGTACATCTTGTCTGACTCAGAAGGAGGCCAGATGATCATACAAGAGAAGAAGTATAGGCCTATAGGGGAAAAACAATTTTCATGAAATATACCTATTGCGTATTTTACTTTTCAAATTAGGTATTTATAAAAAGTAATGAAAGTATCCTTTATAATACAGGACAATACTAGTTTTTATATTAAGGTTAAATCTTAATTAATTTTTTTTTTATCTGAAATTAAAAATGTTTAAGTTTATATGTGAAGATTTTCCACTTTACTCGAAGCTTTATTCCCTATGTAAAACCACCTCCACTGCCAATTCAGGGCCATGATTAGTGTTTACATTAAAAAGTTATATATATATATATATATATAATATTTTTCACTTAGTATAGAGAAAATACTGATATATTATATATATATATACTAATATATTATATATATATATATATATATATATATATAGGAACTTATCCTTAAAAGTAGTTAACCAGGATATATATCGCAACAACGATTGTAAATCGATTTTTTATCCGATTATTTCAAGGCTATAGTGCGTTAAGGTTTCCAATAAGTTTTTTTTTTTTAACGAAAGGAATACCATAATTAAATCGCAAAGAAAGAAAGAGTCAAGGTCTCTCGGCCTCAGCGGGGGACGACGGGGGGGACTTCGTCCCCCTCTGTCCCTCCGTCGGGTCGATAAATTTAAAAAAGAATAAAAAGAAAAATTTATAAAAAAATTAACATATAAAAAATTAACATGATAAAAAAAGCAACTTTGGAAACTCTTCGGATTTTTTATGGTTGGGTTTAGCTAACACGCCACACTGGCAGGGAACATGAGCAGAGTTCTGCGATCTGAAATTTTTTGTAACAATATTGTTTTATTTTCATTTATCTATCTATTTGTTATTATTAATTTGAACAATATATTTTAACTTAAATTATTAATTTTATATCAAATTTATTTATTTTTTCAATTTCTTTTTAATTATATTAAATAGCAGCTTATAATTCATTTTTTAATGAATCCCTTAGACTAAATAAATTATAGGACACAGACATGTTAACACTCTAAAATGTCCTACTAAATACTGTTGACGCATGCGCTAACAAAAATCACTGTAGGGTTCGCATAGGGTTCGGAGATATTTCGATTTATGACTAGTTTATCTAACTCCTTTTAAAGGAGTAGATGCCTATATATATAATATATATTATATATATATATATATATATATATATCATATATATATATATATATTATATATATAGTATATAATATATATATATATATATATATATATATATATATAAACTTTGCCAATAGGTTAAAGTTACTTACCAGCTACACGCTAATAGGGTAAATTAGTAAATGTAGTGTATATCAAACGAAAGTACAAATAAAAATAAACATTTTTAGAGGTGAATAACTTTGTCCATGGTTAAAGCTACTTAACCGCTACACGCTAATAGAGTAAATTAGTAAATATTGTGTATATCAAACAAAAGTACAAATAAAAATAAACATTTTTAGAGGTGAAGTTAAAAACTTTTAAAAGTAATTATTTTTTTTTTTTTGTGTATCTTCTGCCGAACTACTTTTTGACTGCGTGAGGGATACGGTCATACATTTGGGAGAATGGGCGGAGACAAGTGTCTTTCACCCTAAAATCTGCCCCTTCCCCTAATTTCACCGATATCTGCATTACATTCCTCAAATATTCTTCTTTTAATCTTTTAAGAAAATGATATTATATGGGAAACTGAACCTCTTTATATACGTTATGAAAATAAAATAAAAATGATATGTATTTGTTTTTCAAATATTATTGTATTTTTTTATCAGATGTGTATATAAGTTGTGTTTTAAATTTAGTAAACATTACTATAGACGTTCTTGGGGTGAAATTATTTTTTTTTTCTAGGGGTCAACTGATCTGAACTGACCTGACTCGACCTAATCTAATCTAACCTCATTTGACCCCTAGAACATAGAAAAAAATTTCATTTCACCCCTAGAACATCTGTGAATTTTTTTTTTTTTTGGATCCCACCTCCCGTTCCGTTTAGCCGTTAAGTACCTTTGTCCTAGGACAAAGTTACTTAACAGCTACACGGAACGGGAGGTCGGATTCAAAAAAAAAAAAAGATTTCACAGATAGACTATGATACATAAATAGATGTTCTAGGGGTTAAATGAAATTTTTTTTCTATTTTTTTATAAGTTGGGGTTAGGTTAAGTTAGGTAAGGCTAGGTTAGGTCAGATTAGGTCAGCTCAGGTGGGGCTCAGGTCACCCCTAGGAAAAAAACTTCATTTCACCTTAACATCTATTTAATGTAGTCATAAAGTCTACCTGTAAATTTTTTTTTGATCCGACCTCCCGTTCCGTGTAGCCGTTAAGTAACTTTGTCATATATATAAATATATATATATACTATATATATATATATAATATATATATACGATATATAATATATAATATTATATATATATATTATATATATAATATAATATATATAGATAATTATATTATATAAAACGAATAATTTTTAAACCGATATATCGATATTTTTTACCGATAGTATCGAGGGTAATTTGATATTTTTTTAAAATATCGATTATCGAATATCGAGTATTTTTTATTAATATATCAGCTCCCTAGCGTGCGTTATGAGTTTGTCTAGCGAAGCATACTCCAAGTCGAATTGGCTTTAGTCGCACTCATGGCTGGTGGCTGTGGCTGTGGCTGGTGGTTCGCTATGCTTCGTGGCTGGTGGCTGGTGGACTGTTGGTGGCTGTGTGACTGGTGGATGATGGCTGATTGCTTGAAAGCTTCATTATTACTATTACCGCTCACGATAATATACTAATATAATTTTAAACACTATAGGTTATACATATATATATATATAACATATATTAATATATATATATATATATATATATATATATATATATATATATTATATATATATATATAATATATATATATATGATATTGAAAATTTTTCACGATTTTTTTTTAGTTTAAAGCAATGTCTGTTTCTGTGCATTAATGAATTAATTAGTGATGAACATAATGTATTAGCGTTTCTGCAATATCACATTTAAACTTAGAAGAAAAATCTGGTGTTATTTGCAATATTCCCTGCTATATTAATAATCTAAATTCAAATTTAATTTAGATGTAACACTTTTTTAGCATAGTTTTCAACAACACCATTTGGCTGATTTTTAAATTTTTTAATTCAAAACATCGTGTTAAAAGCATATCAAAATGAAAGCTTTCAATAATATGGAAAAATATATTAAGAACACATTCACATATATAGATAATATATATATATATATATATATATATTATAATTATATATATAATTATATATAATATTATATTATATATATGATAATAAATATCATATATAAATATATTATTATTATATATTATATATATAATTATATATATCCATAAATTAAGATTTTTTATTTTTTTTATATAATTTAAGGAATTTAAACGGTGGGACAGAGGGGACGAGGTCCCCTCCGTCGTCCACCTAGACGAGCCGAGAGACCCCGACAACTGATATCTATGCGTCTACTCTAGGGTATCTCGTTAGTTTTAAATCATAAAACGACTACACATATTATATATAATATTATAATATAATATATATATTATATAATATATATATATATATATATAATATATATTTATATATTATATGTATTAATTAGTGAGTCAAATAATTTAGAAAGCCATCAGCCACTTCAGCCGTGCGACCTCATGGCCACAAGTTTGCTTTCGTAGACAAACGGTACCGTTACACGCGCCACTTGAGATCTTGATCAAACTCATTTATACACATAACACATAATCATAACCAAACTTAGAGGGCAGGTAAAACGCACCTAACCTATTATAGATCCAACAAAGCCGAAACACAACCTTAATCATATATTGATGACGATGCAGAAAATTTCGACCTAACCTACATGGATAACGTTGCCGTAACATTGTTTCTGCTGTTTTCGGTTAGATTTTCCCCTCAGAAAATATCATGAGAATCGGTGTCCTCGAGCTGTCACGCGTATGATTTGTAAAAGGTACGATATTATTAAATTAATTACCTTTTTTTGAATTTAACATTTTTTAATCCTGTATACACATAAAATTTATTTCAGTATCCATAATAACAATATATGAAGAAAAAAACTAAAAAAAAAACATTTATCTGCACCATGCAAGCTTATGGATAAAACTTAATATTTATCGATATTTAAGTTAAAAATATCGAGAAAACCATTGAATAAACGGAGATATGTTAACAAGCTTGTATTCATTATGCGCTAATGAACGCTCCGAAAGAACAAATATATATATATACTATATATATATACTAATATATATACTATTTATATCTATATATATATATATATATATATAATATATATATACTAATATATATATATATATATATATTATATATATATAATTATATATATATATATATATATATATAATATATAATATATATACGAACCCGCATAAATTTTTAGATTATAACGCTTTAACGATCGTTAATGCCCACCTTTGAGCTGTTGAATGCAAGAGTGGTGTAAATCAATTTTTGTGCAAAAAGGAATTTTACAGTTTTATCACAGTTTCAACATTTTCGTTTGATAGTAGATAAAAAGTTTGTGAAAAACGTAAGAAAGAATGTGACAATAACGAAAACAGTTCCACGGTAGTAACTAAGTAACTATCATAAAGATGAGAATTTAGAACATTTATCCTGAAGCATATAGAAAGAATTATCCATAAGTCGGGAGTTGATTATTTATTAAAATTGCAAATATTTTTCCAAAGTTATCATGGAAGTATAAAATTTTTTTTTTTTTTTTTCATAAAGGAAATTTCGAAAAGGAGTTTCTTATTTTTTTTGTTTTTATCGCAACACAATACAACCTAGGGTTAGGTCTAGGCTCTACGACAAAGACAATCCGTCTAGATAGGTCATACTGTATGGCTTTTTAGTTCAGATTATGATAAGTTTGGTTAGTACATGTAGGTTCTAGGTTTACGCAACGAATCCATCTCAAGATCAGGAGTAGGCCAACCCTTGGCGCATGCGCCAAACGGGGCGCATTGGAGATTATAAGTGGCGCATTGATACGGGCTACTTTTTGGGAGATTTTATATTTAACTGGGCTACGTCAGCATTTTACGAATTTATTTAATGAAAATTAAAATTCATTTTATTCCAAAATTTGTTAAACTGGCAAGGAATATAAAGAAGTATGTTAAATAAATATCGGTTAATGTTTATGCATTCTTTTTGTAACGTCGACTCTCTTCAGTATATCTTTCCGCCAAACCCATATTTGAAAACATGATTATTAAATTACCTTGTATAAAACATCTGTCAATATACATCAGTTGATATTTTTATTTATCAGCTGATGTGAGGCAGTGTTCTTTCATATTTCTTAAATATTCAGCTTTTTATTTTTTTACAAGTGAGCATATTTAGAATAGTTCCGATTTTTTAAATCAAAGAATTCTAAAAGTATAATTAAAGAAATCATATATTCTGTGACTTCTTATATATATATAATATATATATATTATATATATAATATATATATTATAATATTATATATATATTATATATATATATATATAATATATATATATATTATATATATAATATATATACGTATATATAGAACTTGTCTTTAAAAAGTAGTTGAACCGATATATATCGAACGAACGATCTAATCGATTTTTTTCGATTATATCAAGGCAATAGAGGCGACAAGGTTGCCAAAAACAGTTTTTGTTTTAACTAAAGAATACCCAAGATTAACATAGGCCCCCCCAAAAGGAATTGGGGGGGGGAAAGAATCGTCTCTCGGCCTCAGGCCGGGGACGACGGGGGGACTTCGTCTCCCCTCTGTCCCTCCGTCGTCTCGAGCCCCTTAAAAATATATAAAAAAATAAGTTTAAAAAAATTAACATATAAAAATTAACATGATAAAAAATGCAACTTGTGGTAACTCTCGCGCTCTTTCTATAGGAGTTTTAGCTAACACGTGACACTTGCTGGTGCATGAGCAGAAGTCCCGATTGGTCGA
>JABUQX010083987.1:20000-27500 GCA_015478945.1 Trachelipus rathkii | reverse complement strand
ATAAAAAATTAGGCTAAAGAAAATTTTTAATTACAATTTTTACTTTTTGTTTGGCAAATAAAAAAAGATTATCAATATAAAACATGGGCTTGAAGTTCTTTCGCAACATTTTCTATGTTTGGGCGTATTTCAGATAAACAGAACCTCATTTCAATTTCAATGCAGTGAGTCTCTCTCTTTTTTTTTTACATTTAATGTTATTGAGTGAAGAAAATCCCAATTCACACAAATATGATGTGGAAAACTGCATCAAAATGAATGCTGTTTTTTAAGTTACCGAGGTATATTCTTCTTTAATAGAAATCCAAAATGCATCAATAGGTAATTCTACATGCTTGATTTTAAGTCCCCGATCACTGGAAATAGAAGCCAATTCTTCTCCTTATTTTAAGTTCAAACCAATATCGGGTAAAATTTTTATGAATGGATTTCGGACCCGGTCATAATCCTCTGTGTTTGGGAAAATTTACAATTGTTTAATTTTTCTTCTAGAATTGTTAAATGTTCAACTTAAATCGGAGTCATTTCTTTGATGTTGGTATTACCAAGTAATGAAAACATTCAAAGTTCCCTTTTTTTAGCTCCAGTTTTCCAAATTGCTATTTATTTCTGAAATGCAGTTAGTTTATGTATCGAAGTAAGAATATTTTCATTTTTACCTTGCATGGTTCTGTTAAGACTATTAAGATGTGCAAATATCCCTGTTAAATATTCCAGTCTAGTAATTCAAAATTTCCAACTAAATAGTCACAGAAACCTTGGTGGTTTTCTCTCCAAAAAAAAGCAAGTAATTCTTTCTTGAGTTCATGTATGCCACTTTCCTCTTGATAGCCACCTGACTTCCGTGTGTAAAATTAAGTATTTATGCTGGGAATCCATATCTACACAAATTTGTTTAAATAAGTGAGTCTTCAACGGCTTGCCTTTTATATAATTAACCATTTCAACAACTTGATCTAATATCTCTTTTAATTCAATAGGTAATTCAAAACTATTCCTCTCTATGTAGAAAGCAATGAGTTCGGATAACATTTGGATTTTCTTGTTTTACTAATGATGATATAATTTAATTAATTAATAATTTATGTTAAAAGTTTCATTTCATATTTTACTCATTTTTAATACAATTTTAATTCTTTCGCGGCGCACTTAGCTAACCTTCGCGGCGCACGGTTTGGGAAACATTTATTTGTGCAGTTATTTTTTTGATAAGCATTTATGAAATATACTCTATAATTACAATTGTGACTGGGAATAAATTAATTATTGGTTGAAGTCCAGTTGAAAGGTCAAAAGTCCCGTATCATTGTAAGTTTGAATGTATTTCCCTTATTAATGTTTTGTGAAAGTAATTGCTATCATATTTAATAAAGTAAATATTCAGATTAGATAAAATATTTCAATGGGAAATATTCTTTGTAGGCCCGTAGGTTGGAACCACAGGCCTTTTCATTTTGGAGTACCAGGATTTGAGCTAGTGGTTTATGCAATTATTTCGTGGGTTAGAACCACAGGTCTTTTCATCTTAGTGGGTTTGATTCACAATTCTTCATTTTTGATATATTCCTATTCGTGGTTTGGAGCCATAATAATATTTTCATTTAAGAACTAACCGAGCTGTTGTATTTTTCCATCACGCGAGAATGCGAGAACAAAATTCATCAACTGACTTTAGTCAAGTACTACTTTACCTATCTAAATATTCAAACAATATAGCTTTGTTTGAATATTGCAGATATAAAATAATATAATATCACGATAATATAATATAAAACTTATATGGTTATTTCTTTTTTTAATTGAGGGGTTGTGTAGCTATATACTTGTTGGTACGTACTAGTGTATTGGTATAAGTATAAATAACTATATCTCTATATAATTTTTGCATGTATGTTTATGTATAATATAATATTCGTATAATATAATATAATATCAAATTGATATAATATTTTATTGAAATCCTACATATTTATATTAATTTGATATAAATAATAATTAGTTTAAATATTGTTTATTCTATGGTTTATTAACATTGGTTAAATATTTTAATATTTATTGGTAATATAATTATTAATTGATAAATAATCATTTCCCGAGCTCTATCTGTCTATGTTTGTGGTGCATGCTCTGTCAGATATTTTATATGTGACAGGATATGCAGAGGAGTTGTAAATATTTTTGTAATATATGTATATACTCGCTATGGTGTTCAAATTTCTTTTGTAGCTTGTCTCTTGTGTTTTCAAGTAGTTTGCATTTTTATACTTGTTGCTTAATTCCTTAATTTAAATTCTGCTTGATGTGCTGCTGTTGCTGTTTTTTTCCTTTGACAAATATTAGTTTTTCAGCCCATCTAAATTCGTCATTCTGTACGACCACATGTGGTATACAGGCGGAGATCGCAGAGAGATCCTCACAACGGACCTGAGTATCTGTTTGACGTTGTGTAGCAAATAAATAAATTTTCTTAACGTTGAGGTGTCGGATCCACAAGCTTATATTCTTACTGGAACTGTTGAATTATTCTTTTCTTTCTTTTCTTCTTCTTCTGTAATTCTTAGGAAATTACCGGTCACATCTTTTACCGTAACATAAGTGGCTACCTTGCCAGGACCTTTCTGAAAGGATAGTATTTGGCATTACCCTGAGCAGCAATATTGAAATGATAACCTGGTGAGTTCCGGGATTCTTAAGATATTTGCAGCGTTATCAATAATTTTTTCCAATTAATCAACGTTCATTTTCACAGTCTTTGTGTGATTTTCTCACTATTCTTCTTTTCCGGTTTTCTTGGTACAATTAAAATATTCTTTGTTGTAAAATATTATTTTTGATTTGAAACTATTATTTTGTTAGATATATTCTTTTGTTGAAAATTATTCTTTTATTCTGCAACTTTTGTTGTTGCTTGTCAAATCATCTTGGTTGTTATAATTTTGTTGCAAATTGGTTGCAAGATATATTGTTGTGGGATCAGCTTAAAATATTTGATAGAGGGATTTGGGTGTACCTACTTTACATAAAACACTAAAAGTACACACAACATGTCACCCCTTTAGAATTAGATATCTTCGAGGATAATGATCTGACCACTTCATCGGAAAAATTCGATGAAGAAGGTGGGCTAGAGAGCGCAATAGGTGGTATACCTGAAAGGGAAAATATTACTCGACAAATGATGTTCAACGAATTGAAACGATTACACGTCTCTCTAGATAAGACCACCCAACAACTGGGTGAGGAGATTGCTGGACGGCTCAAAAAGATGAACAAGCATTGAGTGACCAACTGGTAGAGGATAGTTTATAGATCATCATCCGAGATTTCCATTTGAACACGAGAGTGGAAGTTATTCATCTGCTCCAGAATTGCCGAAATCTAGCGTTCGGTTTTCATTGCCAATGGAATAGAAAAGATTTAATTAAAGTCTGCTATGCTAAAATAAGAAGCTCTTGAAATTTTGCAAATCAAAGGTAGTTGAAAAAATAGATTAATGGAGTGTGTTCCAGACACTACCAGTAAAGTACATGTAAGATTGAGCATAGCAGTTAAGTCTTGGTCAGAGAGTTGGACAGAGAATGGATGAGATTGTCTGAAATTCGAGTCACAGGAACTCTCCTCAAAGAAGGAGGTACATGGCTGGAAAATTCAAAAGTGTAATGTAAATTCACTAAATAGTAATAACAATAGAATAAGGAGAGTGTTGCAACAGTTCGACGGCTCGAAAGATTGGAGATAGTTGGAGAATTAAGGGGTCGACAAGACCTAGACGACACTTTATCAGGGAAAGCAAAATGTGTGGATACACCCCAGATCCAGATGCCGCTACCGTGGCTCAAACGGTAGATGCAGAACTAGGAACTGGGGTGGTGATAAGAAGCTCCGAAGAAACCTTGGAGCACTCAATTTCGTAGAAACTTGTTAGAAAGAGCATGATATGATTCTTCTAAGAAAGAACAGAAAAAAAAAAATTCAAGAATATTAAGAACAGAAGAAGGTTAGAGTTGTATTTTCAAAGAAGATATTAGAGTTTTGTGGAAAATTATGTCAAGTATATAGATGAAGAAGCAGAGTTATTGAAGCATTGAA
Organism: Trachelipus rathkii; assembly: GCA_015478945.1. NCBI lineage: Eukaryota > Metazoa > Arthropoda > Malacostraca > Isopoda > Trachelipodidae > Trachelipus > Trachelipus rathkii. The sequence goes on along the minus strand of JABUQX010083987.1, from coordinate 23,411 downwards.
AACAACCATGTTTTCTTTAACACTACCATAAGTACGAGAAAGATCAAAGACTTCAAGACTACCCTCCTAGCACCATTTATTTGCTGATGAACGAGTCGTCTCTCAAATTGGCAGGAGTAGTGATGAGTGGTGGGGTTATCAGCCAAAGAGTGAAGACGTAGCAGATATATTATTGATGTAAAACAGAAATAAAGAGCTTGGGTAGAACAGAATTCTGAGAAACATCACTAGGGATAGATTTAAAGAATAAAGGGTGGCTATCCACGATAGCAGTCATAGAACGACTGGAATGGAAGAAATTAAAGCTTTGTGCCAGAGTTTATAGAAAGTCTTCGATATGTTTAGCACCAGAGAAAAAGATTCAAAGAAATGCGAAAAAGCAGAGGACTAATAGTCGAGGGGAAAGGAAAGAATATCACCAGTAGAGCGGTTCTTACAGAAGCCATATCGGCAATCAGAGATAAAATTAGAAGCTTTAAGATGTTTCTAAATGATCTTGTTAAGAATATATTAGAAAACTTTAGTAAGAACGTAGGTTAAAGTGATCAGACGATAGTTGGATTGTTGACTGTGGTAATGCTTCTTCAACGCTGCTGGATGAATGCACTCTTCCAGCAGGAGGGAATGCTGAAGGTGATATGTAGTGAAAAAAACAGTTTACCAAGGCAGGTACAAGCTCAGAATCACAAGTTTTGAGGAATATTGGAGGGATAACTTCAGCACTCTCCACCTTCTTAGTGCTAAACTAAGAGAGTTACATTTTAATGAGTTGAAAGGGGGAAGAAAGGAGGAATAGCTCTGGACCAGTCTAGAGTGGAATTAAAGGGAAAGGTTTGAGCAAACAGTTTAGCTTTAGCAGAAGTTAAGACAGCAGTATTACCGACAGAGATACAAAAGGAAGAGAGAGGAGGAAGCAAAGTTGCAGTTGACATTTTAAAATTGCAAAAACGTCAGAAAAAGTGTGAGGTAGAGGAACCAGAAAGATTGTTTCCTTTTCTAAGAAGAAAAGATTTTAGGGTCTCGAAGAGCTGACTTTCTGTCATTTTGGGATGAAATGTGTAAAATCACGAGTTTCTGGATTTGAAAGCAACGATAATTTCTGATAAACAAAGATTTATTAGTTTTAGTTCAAGAGATAGAGAATGGAATGTATGCCTGTAGTGAACAAATAATTATAAACAAAGAAAAGTTTAACATAAAGAGTGTTTAAAAATTAGTTAAATTAATTTTGGTATAACTTTTATAATTTATAAGATTTATATTGTTTTAATATGTAATTATCTTTGTCATATACAGCAAAATAATTCTCCCATCTTCCACAGATATAAATTACAAGATTATGTTTTAATTAATATAGATATTTTTTATTTTTATATATATATATATATATATATATATATATATATATATATATATATATATATATATATATATATAAAAAAATATATATGTTATATAGTTATTATATATAAAAAAAAATATCTCTCCTATATAAATATAAAAATAAAAATATATATATATATATATATATATATATATATATATATATATATATATATATATATATATATATATATTATTATATATATATATATTATATATATATATATATATATATATATATATATATATATACTGATAAAATTAATATATATATATATAATAATTTTAAAAACTTCTTTAACTGTTATCGTTTGCAACGAAAGTATTATACATATTGTTATGTTAATAGGAAAAAAATATTTAAAAAATCCCATAAAACAAGTTTAACCTTCAAACCAAATTTAAAAAAATACGAGAAGTTAGTCTCAGATAAGAAAGCTGAAGATGAAAAAGAAGAATATGGAGACGAACAATATCAACAACCTTTGAAATGGAGGAACAGTACAAAAGATAACAAACAAAAACTCCCCCACTTCATAATTAGTGACCCTGTGAAGAAGAAACCTCTCTAAAAGATTCCTTCAGACAACAAACAACAATAATGAAAATTCAAGCACCATGCAGAGACCAGTGAAGACGTGAACAACAGTCACGCCGTTAATCCCAGATCTACCAGCCTCAGTTTAACGTGTCTATTCTCATCGTCCCTAATACCAATATTAAGAAAACGAATACCTTCAAGCAACACACAAACCAGTGAAGACAGGAACATTAGTCACACAGTTAATCCCAGGCCTACCAGCCTCAGTTTAACGTGACTATTTCCGTCGACACTTAAATAATTAACTACTCTCTCTCTACGGAAGAAATCCCTTTCCGTAAGGCCCTTAAGTAACTTTGTCATATATATATATATATATATATATATATATATATATGCATATATATATATTATATATATATATATATATATATATATATATATATATATATAGTTATATATTATAACTGTAATATGTTAGCTTTATATATATATATATATATATATATATATATATATATATATATATATATATATATATATATATATATATATATATATATATATTATATATATATATATATATAAATATATATATATATATATATATATATATATAGTATATATATATATATATATATATATTATATATATATATATATGTCATTACATATATATATATATATATTATAGTATATATATATATATATATATATATATATATATATTGTGAGTAAAAGAGAAAGACTAAAAGTTGCATACATAGGAAAATAAGGGAGGTAAATGAACAGTTTAGAAAGATGATGAATGGAAACTTTTAAGAGAAGAGGAAGCTGTTCTGGTAGGGGGTACCAAATGTTAAGAAAGAGAATAAAGGGAATCTTCATAAAATAATGAATAGGACTGGCTGATGAGATGGATGTGAGGAGGGTATGAGGGAGTACTGATAAAATCTGCATAACATTAACAGTAATGAAGAGGTGATAGTGAGTGCGTATGGGTTTGATGGTGTAAGAATATGTAGGTATTTTGGGATGAGGTAATAAGTAGGGAGGAGGTAATAGGAAGAGTATAAAATGGTAAATCAGCAGGTATAGATGGAATTACTGATGAAATGATCAAAAATGGAGGTGAAATTTTGATTGACGATATATGGAAGTTGTGTAACAAAGCGTTTGTGGAAGGTGAGGAATGGAGGTGAGGAGTGATATTGCTCTTGTATAAGGATAAGGGTGATAAGGGAAACTGTAAAAACTACAAGAAATTAGTTTATCAGCTGTTGTAGGGAAGATTTATGCTGGTATTCTAGTTGAAAGAGTGCGTCGATTAACTAATGTGTTGATTGTTGAAAAGCAAGATGCATTTAGAAGTGGTAGAGGATGTATAGATAAAATTTTTAAGTTGAAGGAAATGTGAGAAAATAAGAAGAAACTTTATTTAGGTTTTATAGACTTGCAACAGACGTATGACAGGATTAATAGGGAACT
>JABUQX010083987.1:7500-10000 GCA_015478945.1 Trachelipus rathkii | reverse complement strand
AAATAGGGCTCAGCCCGAGCAAAACATTGGATCTTGCCCTTATGTGGAATTACTTCTGCTTACTGGCACCAGACCATAGACTTAAGTATCATTTTGGTTGAGAGAGAGCAGGACAGGCCGAACTGTGTGTGGGACTTTATGGAATAAATAACCATAATCACAGTTTGTCACAGTTGCCTATTTTTGATAAATATTTTGCGTATAAAATTGACTTGCTGAGAATTTAAACCTTTCGTCCGAAAACAGTTAAATTAAAAACTTACATGTCTAAGCCGACGCCTTTGGGCTAGGCTTTTAATACCTTTGGGGGTTCTTTGATCATCTCGGACTCAGACAAATTAAGTACTATTAACAAAAATAAAAAAAAAAAATTACATTCTCTAAGTGAAATTTAAAATAAAATGAATTTAAATATGCCTACATACAGTAATACTAATTTTAAATTTACATCCATCACACAAAATATGGAAAATGGTCTTGGCCTTTTATATGAATGCTATAACAACTTTCATTGGTCAAAATTTAATGATACGAATAAAAACAAGGTTATTATTGACTACTAGATTATTTGAAGGTGCGCATACGCATGATCTGTTTACTCAAGTTAAGGAGTTACTTTTTAATTCAGGGATGGCAATTTTGGTGATTTTTTTGATTTTTTTTAAAAAAATCAATTTGTGATTTTTTTGATTTTTTTGATATTTTTGATTTTTTGGATTCGTAACGTCACGCGAAATATAATTTGCAAGTTACAAGTTATATATCGCGTGACGTTACGAATCTGAAAAAATAGAAAAAAATCAAAAAAATCAAAAAAATCACAATTTGATTTTTTTTAAAAAAATCAAAAAAATCACAAAAATTGCCATCCCTGCTTTTTATTACTGAAAGTGTACAATTTCAATTCCAAGTAGTAAACAAAACTCTAAATAAGAGTGTATATCACATAATTATAAACACTTGACCTGTAGTAAATATTGAGTCTCCAGAATTTCTTTTGTTATTGAAAACCAATAATTAAAGATGAATTATTAATATTTGCTCTGAACCAACGTACGTAGCAGCTCAAAAGCTTAAAATTTAGTATGAAAGATAGTAAAAAAACATATAGCTAGTAGAAATATAGTGATATATTGGTATATAATGTTGACACAATTGAAAGAAAAGGGTACATTGCTATGGACAGACTTATATAATTTACAACTTACACCGTATGCGGCATACGAACTTAGAAAGAAAATGACAATCGTAAAATTGGATTTTCATTTAAATTAAATGTATTAATCTTTTTTTAAAAGGATCTTATTTACAAATTATATGTTACAAATTGCTACACTTTTCACTCTCACATTCATTCCATCTCGCAGGCCTTTTTCCCAGCTTTATTATATTCATGCACACAACAAAAGTTTAAATAACTTTAAATCTAATTTCAAAATTACAAAATTTACAAGTTTTATGTTTCTTGAACTGACAATATCAGATATTTAGTTCTTTGTTCGTCAGTTTTGAGATTGGGCTTTGGGCCTGTCTAAGAAATCATGTTTCACTTTTTATTCTTGGTATATTTGCTTTTTATAAGGTGAAAAATCTCGGTCTTTGTTTCAAATAAACTTTTTACATAATATTAGAACATGCAGAACTAAGGTGAAGACTTTAATACTTTGGATTCAGGCATCATAATAGGGATTATAGATAGAGTATTTGTTGTTGTTTTTTTATTTCTAAATAGGTTACCAGAATTTTCATTCACTGGGGCTTACACCGGTTCTTGCACCAGTTCTTACACCAGCACTTGAACCAGCTTTTCGACAAAGTTTCCTATACCTCTGTCGCGCTCAAAAAGGAACTGGAGGTATCTCCTAATTGCTTGTTCCCTTATATACATTTCAATATTATTCTGACTAACTTTTAAAAATTGGCTCATTTTTCAAATACAAAGACCGTTTCCCTGCACTGTTTGAGTCCGGAGTTTTCTATAAGTATACCTGTTCTCGCTGTGAGCGAGGCTCCTATACAGGATCCACCACTAGACTCCTCCGTTCCCGAGCATGTGCCCACATGGGAATTAGCCACAGAACCTTATGCCCTCTGTATACAAAAGAATCGTCTCCAATTAGAACTCATTCTGAAGCATGGTTATCTACTTTGAAATATGAATAATTTGAGTTACTTTTCTCTGCCCCTAATACAGAGTCTCTTCTGATTCTTGAATCCTTATACATCAATCAATATAAACCGTTCCTAAACAGTAATGAATCTGCCACTCAATTATTTATTGTATAATGTTCTGTTTCGTTAATTATTAATCTCTCAGAAATTCTAGAATATTCGTGAATCCATCGTTCCAAAACTTACTTTATCTACCAACTAAATTTTTTAACTCCGCCCCTCAACTGTAACTTTAGTCTGAAATTTTTTTAAGTTATCACATTACTGATCCTCTGCAACGTCTCAAGGTAATTATAACTCTTTCTATTCTTTTGTGTTTTTAATGTAT
>JABUQX010083986.1:20000-23940 GCA_015478945.1 Trachelipus rathkii | reverse complement strand
TTATATATTACTAGCTATATGATATATTATATATATAAATATATATATATGATAATATATATTATATATATATATATAAATATTAACCTTGTTCGACCATGAATTTCGGCCTTGACCTTGCCGGATACCCTATACCCAGCCTAACACCTCAGCCTAACCTGCATACCTGACAAAACCACCTAACCTAACCTAACCTAACCTAACTTTAACCTAACCTAACCTAACCTAACCAACCTCACCCTACACTAGCGTCACACCTACAACCTACCTACACCTATCCTACACCCTGGCACCTAGCCTGCCACCCCTGCCTTGAGTCATCCAGGTTACTGTTGACCTAACCTTTGGTAGTATCTGTGCTAACATTAGGGTCGTGTAGTACCTGACACTGTATGGATCTATCCTAACTTATTTCCATCCGTGGACACACACACACACACACACACACACACTTCATCTTTGATGACTCATCTTTGATGGTTCCCAACCCCTGAGCCTAGAACAGAGTTAATATTAATGTCTACCCCTATGTTATAAGCTGCCCACCAGGACGCAGCATGATCTCTCCCCGCAAAGGATGGAGGCCCCGCACCCGCAGGTGCGACCCGCACGCGAATGAAAAATATATATACTATAAGTCATTCATTTTTATTTCATACTTAAACATTTCAAAGAATTTCTTTTCAAATATACTATGAGTCATTCATTTTTATTTCATACTTAAACATTTTTTATTAAAAACATTTTCGCGAACCTAAAACTGTAACTCATTACAGACCTATTATTTAACACATATATTTATTAACATTATTTTACTTAATACTTTTTACTTAATACTTTTTAATTTATAAATTTTTAAAAATTGTATGTAAGAAGAAAAAAAAAAACCAGAGTGTCTGATAAATTAAACATTTATTTTACTACAATTGTTTACTAAATTTAGTTAAAAAAAAATTAACATTAATACCTTAAAGCCGTAAATCAGTAAATCAATAGAGTGTTACCTAACACCTAGGGATTAGTATGCTTTTGTTTTACTGCTACTGCTTTAACTCATGTTTTACGCTTTAACTCATGTTTTACGGCTTTAACTTATATGTTTTACTGCTTTAACTTCAAATATTTATACGTTACATATCCTTAAAGCAGATAAATCATAAATCAATTAAAGGTGTTACCTAACACCCAAGGGGATTAGTGTGCTTTTGTTTTACTGCTTTACTGTTTAACTCATGTTTTACTGCTTAACTCATGTTTTACTGCTTTAAACTCATATGTTTATTGCTTTAACTTTCTGCTTTACTGTTTAACTTTCTGCCAGCTTTAACTCATATATTTATTAACATATGTTTTTTATTTTGTTTTTAATACTTTTTATTATTTTTATATTATTTATTTATTTTTATTATTATTTTATTTTTTTATTATCTATTTTTTATTTTTATTATTATACTTAGTGTTATTTACTTCAGGCCTATTTTATTATATTTAGAAACACACACACACACACACCACACCACACACACACACACACACACACACATACACTTACACTTATACACACATTCACTATGTAACTTACAACCATTCACTATGACACTTACATTTAGCCAGTAGACACTTACATCTTACACTTACACATCACAAAGATACTTACACTTCACACAGATTTACTTACACTCACACACAGGTTTACTTACACACACACACACAGATTTTCTTACACTCGCACACAGATTTACAACACACACACACCACACACACATCACACACACACACGACACACACACACCACACACCACCACACACACACACACACAACACACACACACCACACACACACACGACACACTCCCTTACACATATAACGTATAATTATTAAAATTTTATGTTTTAATTAAACACGTACATATATATTACTCATTCAAATATAACTAAAATTATTTCAAAGTTTCTTAAAACTTCTATAATAAATCAATCATATCTTTAACAAAGAATTTATTATTAAACTGTTAATACTTTTGTTTATAAATTTTATAAAACTATCAAGTTTAAAAATAACTTTTACGAAAATTTTATGAAATTTTATAAAACATATATTTACGTACCTTTAAAGCCATAAATCAGTAAATCACGTAAGCCAGCCCCTAGCACCCCTCTACATCAAGCTATGCCACGTTTTGTTCTATTGACTTACTGCTTTACATCTCTTTATCCATGTAATAAGTATAAAAAACAAAATAAGTTCTTCTCTGCTAACATAACATGTATTTATTAAAATCATTTTAATTTTTATTTAAAAAAACAAATTTTTCACTTACATTTATATTATTCACTCGATGTTAAATTTAAAAGTTTTTAATTAATTTGGGTTTTCTTTATTCATTATTGATTTATTATTATCTATCATGTACACTTGCACAATCCATCACGAGAAAACACAACAACCCGCACTCCTTACAGATACGAAACTGACCTCTCTCTCTGTAAAATGTGTTGAAACACGCGGCGGGCGGGGACGCGGCGGGACACCCCAGCAGGTGCGGGGTTGGCTGCCTTTGCGGGTGGGGTCATGCTGAGCCCTGCGTTGGTTTAGCTTAATGAACTAGTGAATTAATAATTATTCCCAATGTAAGTATTTATTATAAATATGATATACACTTAGTAAAAAATAAAACACTTTTAATACAAATCAGATAACTTGTGCACCGCTAAACAGCTAAAATGACTATGATTTTTAAAATGAGTTTGGGTCTAAAAGATAATAAAACACACACCTGCTCAAATACAAGTTTAAAGAACAAAGTTAATTTTCAAAAGATGATAAAATAATTCTCGACCAATCACATACGAGTCATATAGAGATAAGATTACCCCAACCAATCACAAGTAAAGGAAAACATTTCCTTTTACCTGCTTAAAGGATCTACCGCAGCATGTTTCAGTTTTGAAAATATATTATAAAAATAATAATAACAATGATTCTTGTCTTACGGGAATTACCTTTGACCTGGGATTAGGATAAATTAGCCCGTCTAACAAAAAAGGCTTACCTAAATTTAGGCCTAAATTAGCCTAACGTAGTTATTGCACCACATTTTACAGAAAAAAGGTCAGTTTGAAATATATATATTTTGACCTGGAAATAGGCTTAAATCGCCCCGGGTTACAAAAAGGATTATCCTAAAATTAGACCTAAAGTAGTTATCTCAACACATTTTACAGAGAGAGAGGTCAGTTTCGATCTTAGAGGAGTCGGGTTGTTGTGTTTGTCTCGTGATGATTGTCAATTACATATAAATAATAATATATAATAATAAAAACCAAATATTTAAAAAACTTTGAAATATTTTATTGAACAATCGAGGTGAATAATATAAATGTAAAGGTAAATAATTTGTTATTTTTAAATAAAAACTTAGAATGATTTAATTAAAATACATGTATAACTTAGAAGAACTTATTTTGTTATTTTAATACTTATTACATGGCTTAAAGAATGAGTTAAAGCAGTAAGTCAATAGAAAAAAAACGTGGCATAGCTTGATTTAGAGGGGTGCTAGGGCTGGCCTTTACTGATTTACTGATTATTGCTTTAAGGGTACGTAAAATATATATGTTTTAATAAAATTTTCAAATAAAATTTATAAAGTAAAAGTTATTTTAAAAACTTGATAGTTATAAAATTTATTAAAACAAAAGGTATTAAACAGTTAAAATAAATTCTTTGTTCAAAAGATAATGATGATTTATTATAGAAGTTTTTAAGAAAACTTTAAATAATTTTAGTTATATTTTAATGAGTAATATAAAAGTACGTGTTTAATTAAAACATAAAATGTTTTAATATAATTATACGTGTATGTGTAAGTGAGTGTGCGTTGGTGTGTGTGTGTGCTGTGGTGTGTGCTGTGTAATCTGTGATGCGAGTTTGTAAGTA
>JABUQX010083986.1:12500-15000 GCA_015478945.1 Trachelipus rathkii | reverse complement strand
TCAGACGAAAAATTGAATTTTACCTATATACATTATATATATATATAATATATATATATAATATATATATATATATAATATATATATAATATATATATATATATAATATAATATATATAGGGGAACTTTCCCTTTAAAAAGGATTTAACCGATATATATCGAACGAACGATTTAATCGATTTTTTCGATTATTTCAATCCAGTAGAGAGCAGCAAGGATGCCAGTAATAGTTTATTTTATTTTTTTAAACTAAAGGCAATACCCAAGATTAAGTCGCCAACGATGTCAAAGAGGTCAGGTCTCTCGGCCTTCAGCGGGACGACGGGGGACTTCTCCTCCCCCTCTGTCCCACCGTCGGCTCGAGCCCCGTTAATAAAATAAATAAAAAAAAAATTAAAACAAAATTAATATATAAAAATTAACATATTTATCATTAAAGCCAACATTGTGGCAACTTGTTTCTCTTCTTCTATTTGGAGTTTAGAAGTTAACACTCACAGTGCATTGTTAGAACGATTAGTGTTCAGCGATAATTTCGAAATCTGCATTTTTATGTAACATCCTTGAAAGAGAAAGGCCTATATATATATATATATATATATATATCAATATATATATATTAAATAATATATATTATATATATATAATAATATATATTATAAAATATATAATAATAATATAATATATATATTATATGACCTTTTCTGTTTCACGCTTCCATCAGTTTTGAATTTTTTTTTGTTTTATTTTTTAATATATTTCTAATATATTATCCTAACAATCAATTTAAGTGTTAACGGACATGATTCAATATAGGACCAGTTACGTTTACGACTCCGTCAGTTTTATTTTTTTTTTTTTTAACTAAAGGAATAACCCAAAGGGTAAACCGCAAAAATGGCAGGAGTCGGGGTCTCTCAGCCTTCCGGGGAACGACAGGGAAAGGACTATTTCCCCCCTTCCGGGAGGGTCTCCAGAACCCCCGCTCTTTGGTATTTGGGTCGCGGGTCTCCTCGCCCTCCCCTACCGGTATGGAAAATTTCCACCTCTGTCCCCCGTCGCTCGAGCCCCCCCCTTTTTTTTTTTTTACATATTTTAATACATTTTTTACGCTGATTCCAAATATGTAATTGGTTTTTCTGTAAGTGTCGTACGTTTCGAGATATTTCATTTATGAAAAAAAAAAATATTTTTTTTTTTACATTTTTGTAATAAGCTTTATATGCTGATTCCAAATATGTAATTGGTCGTACTTTCGAGATATTTCATTTTTTAAAACAATATTTAACAAAATGTGATTTTAAAAAAAGAATATTAAAAATATTTCGAACTTTCTGAATCTATGTTGCGTTACCACTGAAAATTCATGTTGGCTAATCATATAGTTAACCAATATATCATAAAAAAAAAAATACAAACTGACGGAGTCGTAAACATAAATGGCAATATATATAATATATATATATATATATATAATATATATATATATATAATATATATATATATATATATATATACTCATTCAATATATATATCAAATCTGTGTGTACCTAACAAAAACTTTACCTAACCTAGACTTGAAAGCCGTACAGTACGACCTATCTAGACGGACGTTCGTTGCTGGAGACCTAGACCTAACCTAAAAGATTGCACTTGTCTTCCGTAAACCTAGCCCTAGTGTACCTTAACCAATTTGTTGAAGCACAACCTACACTTTAAAAGCCGTACAGTACGACCGATCTAGACGGATCGTCGTTGCCGTAGGGCCTAGACCTAACCTAGATATTATCATTGCCATAAACGTAGACCTAAGCTAGATAATTAAAAACGCATCACTGTAGGATATTCTGTAATATTGTAAAAAAAATAATTTTGCAGAAACAGATATACTCGGAGCCCACAATGATTTTACTAATTAAAAATAGCAAAAACTTCAACAAGTTTCGTAAATTTCAATTCTTTCTTACATTTTTCACAAACTTTTTTTTTATCTACTATGAAACAAAATCTTTTAAGAATGCTAAAACTATAATTTAATTTTTTCTAACTTTTTTCACAAACCTTTTTATCTACTATGAAACAAAATTTTGCAAAAATGCTAAACTATAAGATCACTTTCACAAAGTTGAAATAATTGTTTTTTAAAATAATAACAAAAAAATTAGTATCTCACCTCTCGAAATTTAAAAAAAAATTTAATGAATTTAATATTTATATATAGATATTTCAATTAAACGGTCAAATAATGCCCAAAAGGAATATAGCCCATGTCAAAACATCTAGAGAGTAAAAACGCCTCAGGAAAGAACGTGAAAATATCGATAAATAATCGATTAGGGTCAACGAATAAAGTGATGCAACCATATTATAAATATATATATACTATATATATAATATATATATATATATATATATATATATAATATATATATATATATATATATATATATATATATATATATATATATATATATATATATATATATATATATAGTGAAAG
>JABUQX010083986.1:0-2500 GCA_015478945.1 Trachelipus rathkii | reverse complement strand
ATAGATCATGGAAGGTTGGGAGGGGTGGGGCGGTGAAGGACGGGTGATTTGATTTACTGCTTTAAGGGCTGTAAAAACGCTAATATTTTAAGTTATAAACATAAAATGAATAAAAATTTTAGTAAAAAATTATACTTTTAAAGCAAACTAAAATAAAAATAAATAAAAGTTTTGTGTTATGTTATACAAAATAAGACTTGAATCAATAGATCAATAGATCAATAGATCATGGATGGGAGGGTAGGGGGGGTGGTTTGATTTACTGATTTACTGCTTTAGGGGTTGTAAAAACGCTAATTTTTAAGTTATAGACATAAAAGGAATAAAAATTTTGGTAAAATTTATATTTTTAAAACAAACTAAAATAAAAATAAATAATAGTTTTGTGTTATGTTATACAAAATATAACTTGAATCAATAGATAATGGGTGGGGTGGGGAGGGTAGGGTGTGTATAGTTTGATTTACTCAGTTACCATACTGCTTTAGGGTATGTAAAAACGCAAATTTTTTAAGTTATAAACATTAAAAGAATAAAAAATTTAGTAAAAAATATATTTTCAAACAAAATAAAATAAAAATAAATAAAAGTTTTGTTATGTTATACAAAATATAAATTGAATCAATAAATCAATAGATCAATAGATAATGTAGGGGCGGGGAGGGTGGGGTGGGTGGATTGATTTACTGATTTACTGCTTTAGGGTGTGTAAAAACGCAAATTATTTGTTATAAATATGAAAGGCATAAAAACTTTAGTAAAAACAAAATGTTTTAAGCAAATAAAACAGAAAATAAATAAAAAATTAAATAAAAAGTAATAAAAAATTTGAAAATAAATAAAAATTTAAATTAAAAAAAAATAAACATAAAGAATAAATGTAAAATGAAACTTATAAAATAAAATAGCAAACGATGTAATTTAGTTGACGTGCATAAAAAGGAAACGAGATTTGAAAGTAGAAATGTCAGTCTTCAACCTTTAGAAAACGGGTTATCTTTGTAAGATGCATCCTTCCTCCTTCCTCCTTCTTCCTTCCTCCTTCTTCCTTCCTCCTTCTTCCTTCCTCCATCTTCTTCTGTTTTGCATTCCGTGCATTTCTTCTGGGGATCCCTCAGACACCCTTTACGAACTTACAACCCTCATATTCGAGTTCTACGACCTTATAAACATATATTTTGATACCAATATGGGACTAAACGAATATTTATTAACTCAGCACCGCACCGGCTCCAGCACCGGTGCCGTTGTCAACTCCGACTCCTCTGACTCAGACTCCTTCTCCGACTCCTTCATTCTCTGACTCCGACTCCTTTTTCCACCTCTCTTATGCATTCCGTCCATTTCTACTTCGTCCCCAGAAACCCTTTACGAACTTATAACCCTCATATTCGAGATCTACGGGTTCGATAACATATATAAGGATACAAATATTGTATTATTATACAAATATTTACTAACTCGGCACCGCACCGGCTCCAGCACCGGTGCCGGATCCAACTCATCCGACTCCTTCCTCCTCTATGCCATCTCCAAATTTCAACCTTCTACGGTCATTTCCTATTTTTAGGGGCACGAACACGTAACTTCGTCTACGACTAGGTTACGTCACAACCTGGCACGCGGCCAAATTTTAGGACGGTACGATAAAACTAATTCGAGTAAATATATATATATATATATATATATATATATATATATATATATATATATATATATATATATATATATATATATATATATATATATATATATATATATATATATATATATATATATATATATATATATATATATATATATATATACATATATATATATATATATATAAAGATAAACATCACTTTTTGAACTCCTCCAAAATTGAATATATATATATATATATATATATATATATATATATATAATATATATATATATATTATATATATATATATATATATTTATATATAACACATATATATATATATATATATATATATATATATATATATATATATATATATATATATATATATATATATATATATATATATATATATATATATATGTAAATATATAGCTATAGAGAGAAAGGAATGCGGATAGTTGTGCCCCATATAATATATATAATATATATATATATATATATATATATATATATAATAATATATATATATGTATATATATATATATATATATATATATATATATACTATATATATATATATATATATATATATATATATATTTATATATATATATATATATATATATATATATATATATATATATATATATATATATATAATATATATATATATATATATATAATATATATATATATATATATATATAATATATATATATATATATATATAATAATATATATATTTATATATATATAATAATAATAATAATATATATATATATATATATATATATATATATATATATATATGCTATAACAACTATAATATATATATATATATATAATAATACTGTATATATATGTGTATAT
>JABUQX010083985.1:0-7500 GCA_015478945.1 Trachelipus rathkii | reverse complement strand
GATGGATTTAACATATTTTTTTTTTTTTTTTTTTGAGAGTAATTTTTTTTTTAACTAAAGGAATACCCTAGGGTAAACCGCAAAGGATGGCAGGAGTCGGGGTCTCTCGGCCTCCCGGTGGACGACGGGGGGGACTAATCCCCCCCCCTCCGGGGATGGTCTCCGGAACCCCCGCTCTTTGGTCTTTGGGGTGTCGCGGGGGTTCCTCCGACCATCCCCTCCGGGGTATGAAACGTCCCCCCCTCTGTCCCCCGTTGGCTCGAGCCCCCTAAATTTGGTGAAATAATTTTGTTTTTTTTTGGAAAATTTTAATGTTTTTTTTTAGGGGGGAAAAAAACGGAAGGGGGAGAGGAGGGGGGGACTTTTCATACCCCGGAGGGGATGGTCGGAGGAACCCTCGCGACACCCAAAGACCAAAGAGCGGGGGTTCCGGAGACCATCCCCGGAGTGGGGGATTAGTCCCCCCCGTCGTCCACCGGGGGAGCCGAGAGACCCCGACTCCTGCCATCTTTGCGGGTTTCCCCTAGGGTATTCCTTTAGTTAAAAAAAAAAAAATTTACTTCAAAAAAAAAAAAAAAAAAAAAAAGTTAAATCCCATCCTTAGAATTTTCGGCTGATTCCAAATATATAATTTGTTTTACTGTAGGACCTGCCGTTCTCTAGCTACATACTGTGAGCATTAAAAAAAATCTGACCAATCTATATATATATATACTATAATATATTATATATATATATATATATATATTATATATATATAATATAATATATATATTATATATATATATATAATATACTATATATATAATATATACTATATATATATATTATATTATTATATATATATATATTTAAATATATAATATATATATATATACTATACTATATTATATATATATATATATATAATATATATATATATATATATATATTATATATATATATATATATACTATATATATATATATATTATATATATATTAATATATATATATATATATAAGTTATACACAAATAATAAATATTTACGTCGAAATAAACTAAAAAAATTAAATAAAATGAATTGGAAAATAAATCAATTTGAAGCTCCAAAAATAAAAAAAAGTAAGTTCTTTTTATAGCAAATCGAATTTTTAATTTTAATTTTGTATAAAAATTATTACCAACCTTTCCAATACTAAATTATTTTGAGGAGCATGGTTTACTTAAGGTCCTATCTAGATACATGTATCGGCGATACATGTATCGTTATCGGTATCGCCAAAGAAGGTAAGCAAGTATCGGTGTATCGGTATCGCTAAAGTAAATTTTTGTGTATCGATGTATCGGTATCGCTTAAGCAAATTTTTTGTATCAATGCCCCATCACCTGATAGTATATATATATATATATATATATATATATATATATATATTATATATATATATATATATATATTTATATATATATTATATATATATATATATATATATATTATATATATAATATATATAAGTATATACTATATATATAATATATTATATATATATATATATTATATATATTATATATATATATATAATATAATATTATATATATATATAATATATATATATAAATATATATATACAAAGAGTGGGCATTAACGCGTTAAAGCGTTAATCCGTTAATTAACTCGTTAATTTTTTCTGTTAACTTTTAACGGCTTTCGTTAATTTCGAATAAAAAGTAACGGGACTTTAACGAGTTTAAAATTTTTCCCTACATCCGTTAATCGTTACTTTAATTTACGAGTTAATAAAATATTTTCTTAAAAATTTTAAATTGTATTAGATTCGATTTGGATAAGATAAACTTTATTTTTCCAAAATTTCCAAACGCTTCTCTTAAAGATTCAAAGTGTGTTTATTCTTACACGGTCAAAGTTCAGTTTAGCACGGCGTCACTTTTCTTTCTTTTGCTGTATTCGGTGTTAATATCAATTCTCTGGAGTCAATTTTCTAGTGACTGTTGCCCGTTCCAAATGAGTCATTAACTTCTTTCGTTTGTTACTTAAACTTGCTTCTTTTGCGACTTAGTGAAAAATATAAGAACTAGGCCTCATAAGCGTTTTAACTTATAAAAAATATACACATATTTGTATTAAAATTCTAAGTTGACATTTCCTATTATTTTTACAATAATATATATACTACTCGGGTGTCCTTAAAAGAATGTCCCAGTTTCAATGCTTTTTTATAACAGAGTAATATACAATATCAACAGCATATCATCAAAGTGAAGGTTATTGAACAGAGTTTTTCTACATATGTTCAATATGTGCCCCCTTCGTTATAGGGGATACATTCCGCCGCCTATCCAATTCCTCCCAAAAATTGGTTAACAGATCCGGAGTAATGGAAGGAACGGCATGTCAACTTTGCGTATAATTGGGCAGCCCCATAAAAAGAAATCGCATGGCGTTAAGTCCGGGGAACCGTGGCGGGGGCCAGATATATAGGCTCTGTCGTCGGACCATTATGACCAACCAACGATCTGGGAGTAATCGTTTCAACCACGCTCGCACTCTGCTGGCTTCCAATGAGGGGCTCCCATCATTGGCTGCCGTATAAAGTTTACTGCTTCATCCTCTAATAATTGTGGAAAGAGCAATTTGTTGTAACATATCGAGATAAGCGACCCCTGTTACGGTTGCTTCTTGCGAAAAAGAAAGGTCCATAGACCTGGCGTCGGGATATGGCGCAGAAAAAGTTAACCTTTGGGGAATCACGTTCGTGTTCTACAAGTTCATGCGGATTTTCAGACCACAGATACGAACATTATGGGCATTCACCTTACCCATGAGATGAAAGGTGGACTCATCGCTAAACACTATACGATCTAGAAGGTCATCGTCTCGACCTAACACTGCAACAGGCAAAGGTAAACCGTAGAGCCTAGTCGTCGGGCTATTTAAAAGCACTGTTACAGACTGCAACCGTGTATGGCACGATGTGTAAACGCTTTCCTTAACAACTTTCACACCGTCGTTTTTTGCACCTTCAGTTCGTGACTTGCTCTCCGAACGGATTTCTTAGGACTATGAAGAAACGAGGCCCTGATAAGGTCCACATCCGGTCGTACAGTCACTTTTGGGGCCCGTCCTGTACTTTTCGCCTTTACAAAGGGGGGGAACATAATTTACTTTTGCCTTTCAACAAAGACATCCATTAGTTGCAAATTGCCTATACCATCGGCGAATGTTTTTGCCACATGGAGGATCGGATCACATTGGAAACGTAAACGATATGCACGTTGAATCGTAATTATAGATTCACACTTAGCAAATTGTAGAACACAGAAAGCTTTACGCTCAGGACTCGCCATTGTCAGTATGTGGCACACGCACTAGAGAAGACTACATCTGAATGCGCGCATGCGAGTATGTCGACCTATCAGGAACTCGTTCTGGCGCAAGTGCATATTCGAAACTATGCAACTTACTCTTCACTTTGATGTATGATATGATATGGATATTGTATATTATGCTGTTATAATATTGAAACTGGGAAATTCTTTTACGGACACCAGGTACTGAGTATTAATTAATAAGGCATTTACGCTTTGGAAGTATTCTTCGGCAAGCTATAGGTCAAAGCCTAATTAATTTGTCTGATAAGCTTAATATCATTATTAATATTGTTAGGGATATTATTATAATAAAAGAAAATTAACAATAATTATTACTATTCCTACATATTGTGAAGACGGTTAACGTTAACGATTAACGTTAACTTCCGCTACATTCTTTACCGATAAACGCTTTAATGATTAACGTCGTTAATATTTTTTATTAACGATTTAAAATTAACGACGTTAACTTTCTCATTAGCGGTGCCCACCTTTGTATATATATATCTTCTCTTCTTCTTCTTCATCTACCTTTTTTTCCCAAGATTGGGAGTAAGGTGCGTTACATGCATTGGAAAAGAAAAGCAGTAGGAGAATATGACAAAAGTCGAAAAGAAAGCCCAGTCTTACCGCCCCCTCTGTACCATTTATTAGTAAAAACTCGTCGCAATCAGAAAAATTCACCCCTAGAGCTTCACGGGACCACGACGGATCCTCACTATGGTAAATCGTCAAGTGTAGTTCATCCCCTGGCACTGGTGGGCCACAACCATACCCCTTTACAACACCCCGCCATTCTCTCCTATCATGCGCCTTTCTTCTCGCTTCTGCCCAAGTTCACATTTCTCTCTGCAAAACATTTCTTTAACTGCTCAAATCACGTTTTCCTCAGTCTCCCAGCGGTTCGGTTCCCAACACACTCACCACTATACATACCGCTTAACAACCGACTATCATTTCATCCTTTCCACTGACCAAACCATCTAAACATATTTTCATTTATTCTCTCTTTTACCCCTTTCTTTCACACACACTTCTTTAATACGTTCCATTCCTTTTTTATCAATTTCTTCTCACACCAGCACGCCCCTAATATTGTTTCATCCTGAACACATGAAACTTTAGATCTATCCTTGTCTTTTCCAGCACCATAGCTCTCACTACTATACAATAACACCAGGTAACAACATACCCTCATGCAAGGCCCTAGCGCACTCTCCAGACTTAGTCCTTATACATTCACCAACGATTTAATTGCACCAGCACCTTCCTGCCATCACAAACTTTCCTACTACACTCTGCATCATCCGTTCCCTTCTCACCCAACACAATTACCCTAAATATTTAACTCAGACACTTTTTCCAGCTGCTCACCATCTAACATTAACTTCGCACTGAGGGCTATCCTCCACTCACAACCATAACCTTCTCTTATCTACGTTTTACCTTTCAAACCCCTCCTTTTACACACTTTGCCAAATCTCCCTCTACCAATCTTCTCAAACTCTCTTCAGATTTCGCCTCAAAGAACCAAAATCATATCCGCAGTATAATAGTAGGGTACCCTCACTCATCTCCATTCTCCATCATTCCAACACCATTTCCTGCCACCCCCACCTCTAATTCTTTTATAAACCCATCCATATATAAATTGAATAATCAAAGGAGGACATAACACAACCTCTGCCTCACTCCGCTGTTAATACTAAACCAATCACCTTTGAAACCATTTATTCTTACACACCTCTTACTATACCTCATACATAACTTTTGATTCCATTTTCAGAAGCCTACCACCAACACCATATATCACTTAACACCTGCCCATAGAGCTTCCCCTATTAATCCTATCATACGCCTTGTGCAAATCCATAAAACCTAAATACAAATTTATTTCTTGCTTCTCCGCTCATTTTCTCAATATTTGTTTCAATATAACGATTTGATTCACACATCCTCTACCACTCCTAAACGCACCTTGTTCTTCACATTGTGCTTCTTCAGTCACTCAACGCACTCTTTCGACCAAAATACCAGCATATATCTTCCCTACAACACTCAATAAACTTATTCCCCTATAATTTCTACAGTTCCCCTTATCTCCCTTACCCTTTATATAACGGGTACTATTACTGCTCTCCCCAATCCCTCGGAATTATACCCTCCATAAACGCTTATATTACACAACTTCATATCTAATTAATCACCCATCTCGCCTCCAGTTCTTGATCATTTCACCCGTAATTTCATCTATACCTGCAGATTTACCATTCTTCAACTTTCTCACTCTATCCATTACCTCCTCCTTGCTAATAACCTCATCCCCAACCCCAAAACACCTATTCCTTCTTGCACCATCAAACCCACACACATTCACTATCACCTCTTCATTACTGCCAATATTATGCAGATTTTCGAAGTGTTCTTTCCACACTCCCTTCACATTCATTTCATCAGATACAAAAGCACCATCCCTATTCATTGTTCTGAGCAGGTTCCCTTTATTCTCATTTTCTTAAAATTTCGCGCTTCCCTTCCAAGAAAGAGGCCTCCTATTCCCTTGAAATCCCCATTCATTACCTTCCAAACTGTTCATTACTCCTTCTTTTTCCCACGTATGCACTTTTTTAGACTTCTTTTTTCCTCCTTATATAATTCCAAGCATCTTTCTTTTGAAACTTCATCATTTGCTCTTAGTACATTCAACCACGCTTCTTTTTTACTTTCAACCGCTTGCATCACCTCTTCATTCCACCACTCACTGTTAACATTCTTACTTCCTACTTTAGCACATCCACATACTTCTTTTGCACTGACATAACTTAGACTATACTTCATTTACTCCCAGATTTGTTCAGTTTCAACTTGTTCACAATCAACTGATTTACTTGCGAGCTCTCTTATATACTTATCCTTATTACCTTGTTCACTTAACTTCTTACTCTTAATTTTACCCACTTCCTTCCGTATCACCTTCCTCTCCATCCAAGCTCTCACTAACTTAATTTTACATAAAACAACATAATGATCCGATAATCCCATTCCTAAACCCCTCACTGATTTAGCATCTAACACATTCTTCAACATCTCCTTCTTCACCAACACAAAATCAATCATACTTTTCACTTCGATACCATCTCTACCTACACCAGCTCTAGTATACTTATGGATACTCTTGTGTCTAAAAAAAGTATTACTTACACACATACCTCTCTCCTCACAGAAATCAATCAGCTTCCTACCATTCTAATTTTCTCCAGACACCCCAAAACCACCTGTTATGCCATCCCTTTTTTGATCACCTATCCACCATTCAGGTCCCCCAACGCTATCAATCTGAAGGTCCTACTTACCCCATCCAAAACATCATTCAAATTATCTCCAAAAATCGTACTCTCTTCAACTTTTCCCTCAGATGGACCATACGTCACAACCACACATCCCTTGACCTTTTCAAACTTAAATTTAAATATTAGAATTCTAGGACTCACACACACAAAGTCTACCATAGCTCTTTACCACAAATCACTCATCAAAATTGCAACTCCTTCTCTCCCCTCTCATTCCTTTCTACACCAGCACACACACACACATTTCACACTAGACCACTCATTTTCACAGTTTCCCTTCATCTTTGTTTCAGTCACAGCGAGGAAATCAAATTTGCCCTTTCTAAATACATCCATCACCTCTCTCTTCTTCTCCTCAACAGTTATTCCTCTGACATTCCATGTACCCATACGATTCATACAATTTCTTCGAAAATTAGAAGGCCGTTTACGGCGATCACGACCATCTCCGAGGCTTGCATCAGCATTCCTAGCAAGAGATAGGTAGTAGTGGGCAGCCAACCCAACTACCCCCGTCCCTTAGTCGCCTTCTACGACACGTAGGACATACTATGTGGGTAATTCTTTCTCCCCACACATAGGGATATGAGTAGTAGGGATGTATGTAAGGTTTTATCTAGATGAGGGGTGTGTACTTTAAGTATGTGTGCATGATATGTGGATAAATGGTGGTCAGTAATATGTTGCCTGGAGGATGAGTGTGTAAAGAATATGAACGCAAAAGGGAATAGGCGCACCATTAAATAATTGGGAACGCGCGAATCAACGCCGAATCTCTCTC